>CM049846.1:1077500-1122500 GCA_027422415.1 Schizothorax lantsangensis
CACATATCAGTACACACACACATCACACACACACACACACACACATATCAGCACACACACACAAAGTACATCAGTAAACACACACACACACACACACACACACACACACACATACACACACACATCAGCACACACACACACACACATCAGTATACACACACACACACACACACACATCAGCACACACACACACACACACACACACACACACACACACACACACATCAGCACACACACACACATCAGTACACACACATATCAGTACATCAGCACACACACACACACACACACACACATAATCAGGTGTCTCTGATCTCACCTGAGATGGCATTGGTCACTGACATGAGCGGCGAGTGCAGCGCCGGAGTCACGCCCCACACCGTGTGATATCCCACAATTCCAGCGAGGCCAAAGGTCGTCACCATCTGAGTGAAGGCAGCGTTAGGAGAGGCGATACCCAAACCCAGCACGGTCGAGAGACCTTCACAACAGCACACAGAGAGAGAGAGAGAGAGAGAGAGAGAGTTCCTCCATAACAGCCAACAATACATTGTATGGGTCAAAATTATTAATTTTTCTTTTATGCCAAAAATCATTAGGATATTAAGATCATGTTCCATGAAGATATTTTGTAAATTTCCTACAGTAAATATATCAAAACTTAATTATTGATTAGTAATATGCATTGCTAAGACCTTCATTTGAACAACTTTAAAGATGATTTTCTCAATATTTAGATTTTTTTGCACCCTCAGATTCCAGATTTACAAATAGTTGTATCTCAGCCAAATATTGTCCTATCATAACAAACCATACATCAATGGAAAGATTATTTATTCAGCTTTCAGATGATGTATAAATCTCAATTTCAAAAATTGACCCTTATGACTGGTTTTGTGGTCCTGGGTCACATTTAATATTTGTTCAAATGCATTAAATTTATTGCCATATCAGCTACACAGACGATTTCACAGCAGATACAGATTCAACATTCGATAAACACAAATTTCAAATTATTAACATACAAAAATACATAAAAACATACAAAATAGCTCTATACTAGTTTTGTCCTGATTTATAATAATATTCATGCATTCATTCACTGGGCTGTTCATTCATTTGTGTATTCGTTCATTCATGCATTCATTGATTGATCCTTTCATTAATTCTTTCATTCATGGATTATGTTATTCATGCATTTATTTATCCTTTCATTAGGGATGCATCGATAGTAACAGATTTAAAACTGTTAAAAGAAAAGTCTCAATAAACTATTAGACAGATTTAATAAACTACACATCAATATCTCTTTCCTTTGTGCTTGTGCTCTATACGTTTTGCTTCAAGTGCATTATTCTGTGCACGAGATGTATATAAGGGCTTTGTGCCGCTCTCTATTGAGGCTTTCGTATTATAATACTTTTGTGAAATGAAATATTATTAATAGCCTTTTTTGTTCTGTCCTATCAATCATATGTTGCTGCCTCCATTACTGTGCTATACATTTAAAAGAAATGTCTTTTAATTTATAGTATATATTTATATATAAATATATTTACTTATTTTTCATGAATGTATTTTGCAATACAAAGAGCAATGTGTAACATTTGACCAGATTTAGTCCTAAACTTATTCACTTATATTTGATCCCCACTAAATGTTATTTCACTAAATGTTTAGATTTTATACAATTATTGTGCACTCCTGATTTTTCTAGAATAACTTTTGCTGCTGAATTATCCACTAACCTAGTTAAAAAAAAATTCAGCTGCTTACACATTTGTGATATTTTGAATGCATTGCTTCATTTTGCAAGAGATGTGAGGCATTTTGTGTGCAATTCTTGGATTTGTGTGTAAAGTTTTGAAAAAAAAAGAGACTAGGTATTGAAAATATGTGTAAGCTGTTGAAAAAAAAACTGTAATAGTATTTTTGTCATATGATGATGTAATGTTTCATTTGTTATTTTTCATTAAAATGAAGTTGTCTATATTTAGTAGATTGTGAGAGTAATGGTCAGATCACCACACTGAGGTATTCTACATTGATTTTATAAAAAACTGCGCTGGTATCTGTCACGAATCCGGTTCGTGGTCTTCTGTCCACTCGCCATCAGAGGTCGCCCTTCCATTATATTGACACTTGCACTACACTGCACCCCGGACTACAGTTCCCATCATCCATTGCACTGATGACACACACACACACACACACACACACACAGCTGAATTACACATGCTACTTAAGCCATGGACTTCCTCCTTCTCACGGCCGAGTATTGTAAGCACGTATCTCTGCCCTAGCTGATGGCTACTTTACGGAGCCTATCGTAGTTTTCATAGTCTTGCCTGTTTTCCCGTGTTTTGATTCTAGCCTGTGTATCTTGGATTAACCCTTTGCCTTGCTGTTTCGGATTGTGTTTGCCCCTGCCTGGATTGTCTCTGTTTGCCTTGCCCTGTTGGATGCTGTGTGCCGATCGAAGACCCACGCTTGTCCTAGGAATACTCTTTGTCTTGCCTCATCTATGTCTGTTTGCTGTATATCGACCCATGCTCATTTCTGACCATGCTAATGAATAAAGCTCTGCAGATGGATTTGCATGCTTCCTCTGATCACTCCGTAACAGTATCGGATAGGAATCGGCTGATACTCATAATTTTTGGGATCGGATCTGAAAAAATGGTATCGGTGCATCCCTACCTTTCATTAATTAGCTCATTCGCTCGTTTGGTTTCTGACCTGCTGTGTAGACGCCCGCTGATGTCATGGTGCGTCTGAAAGGGGAGATTACTGCCTTTTTCTCAGCTTCCAGCTCAGCGATGGTCTTCTGTTTGGCGGGCGCCGGCGGCGGAGTGGTTTTTGGCAGCGGCGCGGGGAAAAGATTCTTACCTTGCTGCAAACAGAAAAATAAAACATGAATATACGCACACAATCAAACAGATGAAATACAGTCAAAACTAGGGATGGCTCGATACCATAACTTTGGCTTCGGTACGATACCAGAATGTAATACCTCGGTATCGATACTAAATCGATACCATAGCTGACAAATAACCAGCCTCAAAAGATAAGTGAATTGAAAAAATTTTTTTTTTAAATAATAATAATAAAATCAGATTCATATCTTAATACCTTTGTATCAAACTGTAACAAAAAACCTACAGGGAACATTTTGATGTTGGAGAAAAAAATATATATAACTGAAGTAATACAACGAAAATATATTCAAATCTTCTTATCTTTTCAGTGCAAACAAAATGTATCAAAATGTAACAAAAAACTACCGGGAACATGTTACATTTTGACTGAGTTTGATGAAAAAAAACGTAAGTAACGCAATTAATGCAACAAATGTTGCTTTATTGTAAAGTGCTATTCTAACAATCAAAGTAATATTCAAAATCACGTTATTATTTCTCTCTCTCTCTCAGATTGTTTTCAGATGTTTGATTCATCGTGTTGTTCTGTTGTCACATTTACCGGTTGCGCAGCAATTTGGGAAGCACTGCCACCTACAGGTGCACTTCACAACAGCAGCGTATGAAATACCGAATTGAGCAAAATTATGATATCGTACCATTTGAGATATAATATATACCGGTATTTTTCCAGTACCGGTATACCGCGCATCCCTAGTCAAAACTAAATTTATTCAGACACCTCACATTATCACAGTTTATAGCTATAGTTTAGAAAAATGGTAATAAAATATGAGAAGAACTGTGTCAGAACAAATTGATCTTGATAATATCATAACTTTGATAGAAAGGTATGTAATGAATTGGGTTGAATATCTGTCAGATGTTAAATTTAAGACACAATTAGATAAAACCAATTTAGCTCCAATCACCAAGCAATGCTTCATTGTGTTCAGTCTGTGTGTAAAAACATCACATTAGCAATTAAAGAAAAACACTTGAGCAAAACATGATCAGATCAAAGTGTCTGAATAATTTTTGATACCAAATTTTACTGGTAGTCCACTGTATGAAGAATTTTTGGTAACACTTTATTTTGATAGTCCACTTTAGACATTCTACTAACTATAAGTAACTTTGTAACTACATGTCAACTAATTCTGATTAATTTGCAACTACATGTCAACTACATGTCTACTAACTCTCAGTAGGGTAGGTTTAGGGTTAGTAGAATAAGTTGACATACTTGTAAAGTTTCTCATAAAGCCCTTTCACACAGTAATACCAGTAAATTGCCATAAAATTACCGGAACGACTTTACCAGTAAATTCAAAAATGTGCTGTTCACACAGGTAACAACGTTCCGTCTTTTTTCCGGAAAAGCACCATTCACACACAGGTTTCAAATTACCGGTAAATTCTGTGTGACATCATTAACCAGAAACGACCTCTTAAGGGCTGTGCCTTCAGCAGTGTTGTGTTTGTTAAACGTGAAGGGGTATACGTGGTCAGTGTTTTTGTATCAAACGTGTATTCACGCGATTTTGGCCCGAGACATCCATTACACGACTTCAAAGCAAACTACACAGCGCAGGATGTTTTCCAGCCCAAAAGCCAGACCGCCCAAAACTTTAACTGTCAAAATAATGTGACACCATGTAAATCACGTTGATAAGATTTTTAACTCCTTATAATGAAATAATGATGAAAAAAATATAAATTATAATGCTGATACATTTCCCATGAGGATCAAATCTATTTAAAAGTGCTGGCGCTCTCAAACTCAACACAGCTCTGCAGCGTGCGTTTTCCAACTCACACCTGCTTGGATAGTAATGCGCCTGAATGGATCAGGTGAATTTTTGATTCAAGGCTTGGAGCAAACTGCAGGACTCTTACGTTTGAGACCACTCTGAACTGTAAAAAACGCACATTTTCTCATACCTAAAAAATGTTATTTTTCTTTACACATCAGACCATCAAAATTCAAAAACCAGTCAAAACAGTTGTCTGAACAAAGAATTTCATATTTGTTGAAAAGGCTTTGTGAGTTCACAGCATGCATTGCAGCATGAATAAATTATGCAGTTACTGTTATACATTGTTTTGCTCTTTGCTGATTTCATAAACTTTTTTGTTGTTGTTTTAATCATTATTGTTAGTTATTTGTTGTAGATGTAAAGGGCTCATTTGTTGATTGCCATCGTTCTTGAGGTTAGTGTCTAGTTTTGAGGTCTAGAGTATGTTCAACCACTTTTGTCTGATTTCTGGATATCTTAGTCTTGAACTGTCTTACAAACAAAGACAATGTTGTCTACATAAGAAACTTATCCAAATGTTTGTCATTTGTAAACAAGTAAAAAAAGTTCATAAAACATAATTTGAGACACATTGGAAAAGTTCATCACAAGTCTTTTTAACTAACAAAACTGTGTTAGTTGTTGAATGGCGTTTAAAGATGACGTGACTTTACTCAGTGAGGCTTGGGTTGAGTGAACAACTGCTCCAAAGTTGAGTAAACTCAGAAAAGCTGTGCAGCAATTAAAATTTTAAGTTAAGTCAACTTTTCATTTTTTTACAGTGCTGGTTTAAAGGGTTAGTTCACCCAAAAATTAAGATTAGCATGTTTTACTCACCCTCAAGGCCTAGGTGTATGTGACTTTCTTCACTGCTAAAAGTGGTGTATATCACTGCTCCGTGGTGTGTGTTCACTGCTGTGAGTGTGCACTTGGATGGGTTTGCCCAGACTGGATTTCAAATTGAGTATGGGTCACCATACTTGGCCACACACCATCTTCCCTTGTCGTTCCCTTTCTGTTCTTTGTCGGTGTTACCGGTATTGAAATCAGGTCCTGTTCACACATGATCTCTTCCAGGCTTTACTGGTAATGTGAAAGGGCTTATTGTGTATGGTGTTTGTTGTTGTCCAGTCAAATAAAGTGTTGAAGATATCCATCTAATAAAACGTGCTAGTTCACATGTAGTTGCAAAGTTACTCCGAGTGTGAATAAAATGTAGTGTTTTTTGTAAGAAACTATCCATATTTCTGATATAAACACTTGATGAGCAAAACAAACTTCTCTAAAAAAACACTTTCACAAATGATTAGTGATCCAAACTTTGCATGGAAGCGTAGTGTTAAAAAAAACACCTCACAATTATAAATACAAAACGAGCTTTGTAACTAGAAAATGTCTGAATTTTGTTGTTGATTTTTTCTTTGCAATCACACTTTCTTTGCTTCTTTACTGTCTCACGAGACTAGTGAATCTGCTTCTTCAAAGCAAAGTGATAGAAAAGTGTTTACTAATGTTGGGTTAATTATGGTTTTTTCACTTACAAAAATGCATTGATTCGCTACAGGAGGCCTAGCCGTGTGACACTTGTTATCTGGATGTCTGTTATTTTTCTGTGTGTGTTTGGACTGTGCACCCATGTCACTGCCATGTCTAAAGCTATCTGAAAGAGCAAGTGTTACTGATCATTTTTGGGTGTAATATAGTCACTCCGACTTTATTTTGGATTCGTCTTGAAAGAATGAAACACCTACTTGGTGAAAAAACACATATGGCCTTAATTTTAATTTTTGACTGTGAGCTAATGGGCAAGACTTTTTCAACCATCGTCCCTCTAACGTGTCAGCGTCCCGTAGTCGAAATCAAACTGGAACACATCGGGGCTGATGGTCAAGCTTTAGATAAAGCTGGCCTGCGTGGGCACGGCCAGATTTAGCTCACCACCACCGATCGTAGCAATGCTCTCATTGTGTTCTCTCCGACGCCAGAAACACCCGTCTCGCATGCTCTCACATTAGCAAGCGCGCTTTTAAAGACTGAAAACAGGGTTTGAGCAAAACATCTCAGCTCACAGTGTCTTAGTTTTTGCTCCAACTCACACCTGCTTGGAGGTTTCTAGTAATCCTGAAGACCCTGGATCAGGTGTGTTTGATTAGGGTTGGAGCTAAACTGTGCAAGACTCTTAGGAGTTGAGTTTGAGACCACTCACTGTAAAAAATGCACCCACTACTAAAAAAATATTAACAATTATATCTCCGAATCATTTTTGGTTTGACTGTAAACAATAAGAAATAAACAGTGCAAATCATTAGTTTTCTATGCAGTGTTCACCAGGAATCAGAGCCGTGCTGATGACGATGTCGACGTCCTTGCACTGTTTGGTAAACAGACTCATCTCTGCCTCCAGGAACTCTTTAGACATCTCTTTGGCGTAACCTCCGACCCCTTCGCCCGACTCGGCGATGTTTATCTCCAGCGGCTCCGCTCCGAACGACTTGAACTGCTCCAGTGCTGCCGGTCTAACAGGAGACACACAGACAGTCAGGGGTGCGTTTCTCAAACAACGTCGTAACTCGCTGATTAAAGGGATAGTTCACCCAAAAATGAAAACTCTGTCATTTACTCACTCTACAGTAGTTCCAAACCTGTATGAATGTGTTTGATTCCACAAAGGAAGATATTCTGAAGAAAGTTTGTAATCAGGCTGTTTTGGGGCACCATTGACTTCCATAGTAGGAAAAAAAATACTGCTTTGTTTCCCTCATTCTTCAGAATATCTTCCTTTGTGTTCAGAACAAACACATTCATACAGGTTTGGATCTACTTTAGAGTGAGTAAATGACAGAGTTTTCATTTTTGGGTGAACTGTCCCTTTAACCACCATAGTACGATGCATTGTTTTGGAAACGAACTAGCTAGTCACGACTGTTTCCCGAACACGGTCGCATCTCCGTCGTTTGAACCACATTGGTTCAGCAACATAGGACCATTGTTAATGACGTCACACGCATGTGGTGGAGGAATAACTTCTCTTATTTAACTGATTAGAGATCTATAAGATGCTGCTGTATTGAACATGGCACCTACTGACTAATTTACTATTTTTTGTTCCCTGTCATTTTGCTTTATTTGATGTTTGATTCATCGCGGGTTCCCTCTTACGTCACACGTTCCCTTAGGCACATGCGCACTTTTCAAAAACGGCGATTACAAAAATGCATAATTAAAATGCATTTTATATTTAGATAGAATGGAAGATACAGATAGTACTGCATGTTAGCTTTCGTGTTGTACCCAAGAGCATATTTATTTAAGTCCATATATCTTATTAACAAGAAACTATGCTTCTAACCACAGAGCTGTAGTAAGTTTGTGACGCTGATTGTGAACGTTCCTTTGAACTATGTTTTCGGGAAACACCGAATCGTTGAACTATGCTGGTAACGACGGAACTTGCGACCATAATTGGCTAACGATGCTTTTGGGAAACGCACCCCAGAACGGCTTCAGTTTGACCTCAGGTTCAGATTGAGAAAGCATCGTCACACACACCTGGTGTCGAATCCTCTGACTATGGCACCCATTGATTTAGCAGCTCCAGCCGCAGACAGACCCGCGACGCCGCCACCGATAACCAGCACCTACACACACAACGCTCGTTTTAGTAATGCTTACTTAACTAATGCTTCTGTGAGAGCTCGAGAAATCACATTCAGTTAGCAAAACCTTGTTTATTCACCTGTTTGTGTATATTTGGAGAGTTAAAGGGATAGTTCACCCAAAAATGAAAATTCTGTCATCATTTACTCATCCTCAAGTAGTTCCAAACCTGTATGAATGTGTTTGTTCTGAACACAAAGGAAGATATTTTGAAGAATGTTTGTAATCAGGCTGTTTTGGGGCACCATTGACTTCCATAGTAGGAAAAAAAAATACTATGGAAGTCAATGGTGCCCCAGAACTGCTCTGTTTCCCACATTCTTCAGAATATCTTCCTTTGTGTTCAGCAGAACAAACACATTCATACAGGTTTGGAACTACTTGAGGATGAGTAAATGATGACAGAATTTTCATTTTTGGGTGAACTATCCCTTTAAGTCACTTAAACATGTCTGAATGTCAGCATCATGTGACGTTCATTCCAAATAAAGATACACAAACAAATTTTTAAAACAAAACATTTCACGAAAATTAATTATTTGTAATAGTACAACATCAGATCTAGTGGAATATTACATTTACATGTATGTATTTGGCAGATGATTTATTCATAGGACTTTTACACTGTAAAAAAAAAAAAAGTTGAGCAAACTTAAAGGTTTAAGGCTTAAAAGTTTGAGGTTTCTCAACTTTTTGCTGCATAAACATAAAACAATAAGTCGAGAAAACTCAAAAATCTGCTGAAGCTGGTTGCCTTAAATTTTTTAAGTTTGCTTAACTTTTTATTTTTAATTTTTTTTTTACAATGCTGTAAAAAATCAAAAGTTTAGAGAACTTAATGCAACCAGCTTCAGCAGATTTTTGAGTTTTCTCAACTTATTGTTTTATGTTTATGCAGCAAAAAGTTGAGAAAATTCAAAAATCAACAAAAATAAGTTGATTTAAAAATCAACTAAAAATCACAGAAAACAAGGTATCTGTAGTTTTTAAAACATAATTCAAGACTTTAAAAGACCTGCACCAGCAAATAAAATGAATACTGTATGTTTATACCGAACAAACCCATAGAACCTCAAAATAAATTATGTATCTCAGATTGTTTTACTTAATTTAACATATTCAACTGCAAACAGGGTAACTGCAAGTTTAAATACATGTTTAATTCAATGTATTCATGTACTGAAATTATCACATGGCTAATATTTATTTTTTGATACAATAATAACGTCTTTAAACTTGTACTAGTACAATCTATACTAGTAAAATATTAGTAAAAAATACAATCTGTATATTAAATGTGTTAAATAATATTCTAAATGTTACCATCCAGTGACCTTTTAAAGTATAATAATCACATTTTAAAGTATAATAATCACACATATTGTGATTCCTGGTTTTCCGTCACCAAAATTTAAAATCTCTTAAAATAATAATTAAGACATTTGTTATACCATTTAAGATATTTAAAACTTCATATGGCTTTAAATTAGAATTTTGGACATTTTAAGGGATTTAAGGACCCTGAAAACTGATAAAAAGTTTCTGAGACACACTAGACTTGATCAGTGTTATTTTATTTACATCACTGACTGATATACTATTATAGTTTTTGTTTTCATTTTATGCTTTCATGTTAATTTTTGTTAAAGTTTTAGTCTTTTTTTGTGCATGTTTTGCCATTTTTATTAGTTTTTGTTATGTTTTTATAAATGTAACTAGAGTTTTTATTTCAGTTTCAGCTTTAGTTATTTTAGTACATCAAGTTGAAATGAAAATAAGAAATTTTGCCTTGGAAACAATCTGAAATAAAAAGTTTTAACCCTTTAACTGTCACCCCCATTTTTTAATATAGACGTAAAAGTGCACTATTCAAACTTAAATTGTTATACAGTAATTCATGAACAAAAACATTTTGTAATATGATTTTGAAGTACCGTTTCCATGGTAATTCAATGTCTGATTTTAAAATCCACAGGATGAATTTTGAGGTTTTAAGCTTTCAATTGATATATACTTATGATGATTTCTAAAGCGACAAAGGTCAGAGCTCCTGTTAAGATGTAGATTTTTGAGGTGCGCTCTTGCCATAAATTAATCTATTACTGTTCCTACATAATTTGTTCTACAAAAAACAGTGGTAAAATCGACCTTTCCAACTATATGTGACCCTGGAGCACAAAAGCAGTCATAAGTAACACAGGTATATTTGTAGCAATAGACAACAATACATTGTATGGGTCAAAATTATCCATTTTTCTTTTATGCCAAAAATCATTAGGATATTAAGTAAAGATCATGTTCCATGAAGATATTTTGTAAATTTCCTACCATAAATATATCAAAACTTAATTTTTGATTAGTAATATGCATTGCTAAGACTTCATTTGAACAACTTTAAAGATGATTTTCTCATTATTTAGATTTTTTTGCACCCTCAGATTCCAGATTTTCAAATAGTTGTATCTCAGCCAAATATTGTCCTATCATAACAAACATACATCAATGGAAAGCTACTTTATTCAGATTTCATATGGAATTGACCCTTATGACTGGTTTTGTGGTCCAGGGTCACATAGTTTGTCATGATTAGATGACAGTTAAGAGGTTAAATTTAATGAACATTTATTTTACTTGAAGTAACATTTTTTTTATTGTTATGGTTTTAGCTTTAGTTTTAGTTAACTATAATAATCCTGGACAGACGTGTTCTGTACCTTCGCCGGAGGAACTTTTCCTGCCGCTGTGATCTGACCAGTGAAAAACCTTCCGAAGTGATTGGCTGCGAGAACCACAGCCTTATACCTGCGGACGAGAGCGTTATGAATCAGATCATCATCGTCACACAGAGATCACACACACACACACAGAGCGGGATCGGCGGTCTCACCCTGCGATGTTGGCCATGGAGCTGAGCGCGTCGTATCCCTGTGCGATGGTGACCCGTGGCACCTGGTCCATCGCCAGCACCGAACACTGCTGTTTGCTCAGTCTGTCCATCAGCTCGGGGTTCTGCGCCGGGTAGACGAAGCTCACCAGTGTGGATCTGGGCTTCAGGAGGTCTGCCTCGTGCACCTGCAAACCCTCGTTAAACACCGGCCCTCGAACCTGCGACACACGTCAGATGCCAATCACTAAACCACACTCAAAAACACTCATTATATGAGCGGAAACAGTCAGTGTTAAGGCCTGTTCACGAGACATGAACTCAGAATTGAGATATGAACTCAGAATTGAGATATGAACAGAATTGAGATATGAACTCAGAATTGAGATGTAAATTCAGAATTGAGATATGAACTCAGAATTGAGACATGAACTCAGAATTGCGAGATATGATCTCAGAATTGAGATATGAACTCAGAATTATGTTCTGCGAACTCGGGTATGACTCAGAATGAAGCTCGAGATATGAACTCAGTGTGGATCAGAATTGGAACTCTTCAGGAGGTCTGCCTCATGCAGAATTGAGATATGAACTCCGCTGAGATATGAACTCCTCGAACTCACTCCTCAGAATTGAGATATGAACTCAGAATTGCGAGATATGAACTCCTGCGAACTCAGAATTGATATGAACTCGAACTCAGATGCCAACTCACTATGAACTCACTCACTCAGAAAAAAACTCGATATGAACTCATTGAGAATGATGAACTCAGAATTGAGATATGAACTCGAGATATGAACTCAGAATTGAGATATGAACTCAGAATTGCGAGATATGAACTCAGAATTGAACTCACTCGAGATATGAACTCAGAATTGCGATATGAACTCAGAATTGAGAAAATGAACTCAGAATTGAATTGAAATCAGAATTGAGATATGAACTCAGAATTGCGAGATATGAACTCAGAATTGAGAAATGAACTCAGAATTGAGATGTAAACTCAGAATTGAGATATGAACTCAGAATTGATATGAACTCAGAATTGAGATATGAACTCAGAATTGAGATATGAACTCAGAATTGAGATATGAACTCATGAATTGAGATATGAACTCAGAATGAGATGAACTCAGAATTGAGATGAACTCAGAATTGAGATATGAACTCATGAACTCAATTGAGATATGAACTCAGAATTGCGAGATATGAACTCAGAATTGAGATATGAACTCAGAATTGAGATGTAAACTCAGAATTGAGATGTAAACTCAGAATTGAGATATGAACTCAGAATTGTGAGATATGAACTCAGAATTGAGATATGAACTCAGAATTGCGAGATATGAATTGAGATATGAACTCAGAATTGCGAGATATGAACTCAGAATTGAGATATGAACTCAGAATTGAGATGTAAACTCAGAATTGAGATGTAAACTCAGAATTGAGATATGAACTCAGAATTTAGATATGAACTCAGAATTGAGATATGAACTCAGAAAATGAACTCATGAACTCAGAATTGAGATATGAACTCAGAATTGAGATATGAACTCAGAATTGAGATGTAAACTCAGAATTGAGATATGAACTCAGAATTGAGATATGAACTCAGAATTGATATGAACTCAGAATTGAGATATGAACTCAGAATTGAGATATGAACTCAGAATTGCGAGATATGAACTCAGAATTGAGATATGAACTCAGAATTGAGATATGAACTCTGAGATATGAACTCAGAATTGAGATATGAAATCAGAATTGAGATATGAACTCAGAATTGAGATATGAACTCAGAATTGCGAGATATGAACTCAGAATTGAGATATGAACTCAGAATTGAGATATGAACTCAGAATTGCGAGATATGAACTCAGAATTGAGATATGAACTCAGAATTGCGAGATATGAACTCAGAATTGAGATATGAACTCAGAATTGAGATATGAACTCAGAATTGAGAAATGAAATCAGAATTGAGATATGAACTCAGAATTGAGAAATGAACTCAGATATGAACTCTCAGAATTGATGAACTCAGAATTGATATGAACTCAGAATTGAGATATGAACTCAGAATTGAGATATGAACTCAGAATTGATATGAACTCAGAATTGAGATATGAACTCAGAATTGAGATATGAACTCAGAATTGAGATATGAACTCAGAATTGAGATATGAACTCAGAATTGTGAGATGCAAACTCAGAATTGAGATATGAACTCAGAATTGAGATATGAACTCAGAATTGATATGAACTCAGAATTGTGAGATGCAAACTCAGAATTGAGATATGAATGCAGAATTGAGATATGAACTCAGAATTGAGATATGAATGCAGAATTGAGATATGAACTCAGAATTGAGATATGAACTCAGAATTGAGATATGAACTGAACAGAATTGAGCGAGATATGAACTCATTGAGATATGAGATATGAACTCTCAGTTATGAACTCAGAATTGAGATATGAACTCAGAATTGGGCTAAACTCCATTGTATCACATCAGTACCAAAGCAGGTGTAATTGCTGTGGTTATGCATCAGTTGAAGGACATAAACCGCTTTATAGTTTTATATAGCAGCCTGAACCTGGTTTAAACAGACATGTTTCTCACCTTCAGGACCAGATCTGATTCAAACGCTCCCTTGGTGTCAGTGATTCTGGGCTCCGGCGGCCCGGTACTGATCGTCAGAGAACTTGGCTTCGCATCCGGCACCGGACTCCACCTGCACCCTGAAGCCCTGTTTGACCAGCAACTCTGCACCCGCGGGCGACACGGCCACCCGCCGCTCATTCTGATAGATCTCCTTAGGAACGCCCACCAGCACCTCTTTATATCGCACACCTGACACACACACAGAGACAGGAAGAGAACACCTACAGTAGGAACATCCCAGAAACCACAGCAACTGCATCGTAATGTGCTAAAAAACAACTCGGGACTCTTTGGCAACCACCAACAACACTCCAGCATTGTAGTGGTGAGTTTTGGACAGCAAATATCATTTACAGTATTTTACAGTGTACTCATAATACACTCTATGGAAGTATATTAATTAAAAAATTAAAGTTATTGTGACTTTTTATCTCACTATTGTCTTTTCTCCTCACAATTCAGCTCAGAATCAAGAGATATGAACTCAGAATTGCGATAAACTCATAATTGCGAGATATGAACTCATAATTGCGATAAACTCATAATTGCAAGATATGAACTCAGAATTGCGATAAACTCATAATTTCAAGATATGAACTCGTAGTTGCGACATAAACTCCAAATTGCAAGATGTAAACTCAGAATCATAAAATATGAACTCAGAATTGCGAGATATGAACTCAGAATTGCAAGATATGAACTCAGAATTCTGAGATATAAACTCAAAATCGCAAGATATGAACTCAGAATTGCGAGATATAAACTCAAAATTGCGAGATATGAACTCAGAATTGAGATATGAACTCAAAATTGCGAGATATGAACTCAGAATCGTGAGATATGAACTTAGAATTGCAAGATATGAACTCAAAATTGCGAGATATGAACTCAGAATTGAGATATGAACTCAAAATTGCGAGATATGAACTCAGAATTGCGAGATATGAACTCAGAATTGCGAGATATGAACTCAAAATTGTGAGATATGAACTCAGAATTGCGAGATATGAACTCAAAATTGTGAGATATGAACTCAAAATTGCGAGATATGAACTCAGAATCGTGAGATATGAACTTAGAATTGCAAGATATTAACTCAAAATTGTGAAATATGAACTCAAAATTGCGAGATATGAACTCATAATTGCGAGATATGAACTCAGAATTGCGAGATATGAACTCAAAATTGTGAGATATGAACTCAAAATTGCGAGATATGAACTCAGAATTGTGAGATATGAACTCAGAATTGCGAGATATGAACTCAGAATTGTGAGATATGAACTCAAAATTGCGAGATATGAACTCGATATGAACTCAGAATTGCGATATGAACTATCATCTCAGAGATATGCGAGATATGAACTCAGAATTGCGAGATATGAACTCAAAATTGTGAGATATGAACTCAAAATTGCGAGATATGAACTCAGAATTGCGAGATATAAACTCAAAATTGTGAGATATGAATTCAGAATTGTGAGATATGAGCTCAGAATTGCGATAAACTCAGAATTGCAAAATATCATCTCAGAATTGCGAGATATGAACTCAGAATTGTGAGATATAAATTCAGAATTGTGAGATATGAGCTCAGAATTGCGAGATATGAACTCAGAATTGCGAGATATAAACTCAGAATTGTGAGATATGAACTCAAAATTGTGAGACAAAACTTTGAAGTGCAAGATGTAAAGTCAGAATTGTGAGACAAAACTTTGAATTCTGAGAAAAACATTGTAGTTCCATTTTTATTCTGTGGTTGAAATAAGCGTCCATAGTTTTCCGTGAAGTGTGTGGCTCCCACAATGCTCTGTTCCAGGTTTTACAGTACATCTATTTCACAAAGCAACAGTGGAAACAGTGAGTGCACACACAGACGGCCGGCGTTCAGCGTCACGGCCGGATCAGCTAACACATATCTCTCCATACTTGGCATCACGGCATCCAATCAGAGCGAGGCAGCAGACATTATTAGAAGCTCATTGGCAGAGATCCAGTGGTAGAGTCGCACAAACATAAACTAAAGGGAAGTGACATGCAATGATAAGGACACTTCACGAGGACATTGAGAGCGAAAGATCATCTCGATTTCACCTTTAACTGACCTCGCTTATCTCCTCCACAGAACGATCCATTCACATGTGTTACATCACTCAACACTTTCAGCTGAAAATAAGACTCTAAGCTCTAGTTTGACCTCACATGAACCGAGTTATAGATCCTCACCTTTATGAGCCTGTTGATCGTACAGAACAGGGAAGGTCTGGAAGAATCTTCTCCCCGGCCGCTGCACAGAGCAGCAGGTCACGCAGCGCAGCAGACACGCCATGTCTCAGACGTCTGAGGAACAAAACACACAGTCTCAGCAGCACACACACACACACACACACACGCTCGCTGTCAGATGCAGACACACATGTTCCAGCAGCGGAGCGGCCGGACGAAGACACCTGCCGCTCTCGGACCGCAACGCGAGATCACTGACCAGTGACGAGAGAACAGGGAAACATGCCAACACACACTGCACAGATCCCTACATGATGCATTAGATCATATTTATGACCCTGGATCACAAAACCAGTCTTACGTCGCTGGGGTATATTTGTAGCAATAGCCAAAAATACATTGCATGGGTCAAAATTATCGATTTTTATGCCAAAAATCATTAGGATATTAAGTAAAGATCATGTTCCATGAAGTAAATTTCTTACCGTAAATATATCAAAACTTAATTTTTGATTAGTAATATGCATTGCTAAGAACTTCATTTGAACAACTTTAAAGGTGATTTTCTCAATATTTTGATTTTTTTGCACCCTCAGATTCCAGATTTTCAAATAGTTGTATCTCAGCCAAATATTGTCCTATCATAACAAACCATACATCAATGGAAAGATTATTTATTCAGCTTTCAGCTGATGTATAAATCTCAATTTCGAAAAATTGACACTTATGACTGGTTTTGTGGTCCAGGATCACATTTATGTCTCTATATATTACTGTTTTTTTCAGCTGCTTACACACATATTCAAAACTTTACACACAAATCCAAGAATTGCACACAAAATGCAAAACACCTCACATCTCTTGCAAAACGAAGCAATGCATTCAAAATATCACAAACACATCTCAAACACCTTTGCCGTAATATTAATTCCTGTTAGATTTGTGTGTGTTACATAGAGAAAAGTGTTTTATGAAATTGAAAAGGCTGAGAATTAGTGTCTGGTTTTGCAGATTTGGTGTGTGCTTCTTGCATTTGAGCGTCAGCTTTCAGAAATTTTCTGTGTAAGCAGTTGAAAAAAAAACTGTAATAAACTAATCTTTGTGTTAACTATAAACAATAAAACAATCACAAGAGTTAAAATGCACTGCTCTATCCACCTGTGCAGGACTCACTGATCTTAATGCCTTAATGTCTTAAAGGAACAGTTCACCCAAAAATGAGAATCCGAGATGTAGACGAGTTTGTTTCTTCATGGGAACAGATTTGGTGAAATGTAGCATTACATCACTGCAGTGAATGGGTGCCGTCAGAATGAGAGTCCAAACAGCTGATAAAAACATCACAAGTAAACAAGTAAAAAAGCTGAAACAAATCCAGCATTAAGATGTTTTTAACTAAAATACAAGTCCATAATTCATAATAACGCTTCCTCCAGTGAAAAAGTGTTCTGGTCTGAATCAGGAGAGAAATCTGCATCAGATCAAGCAGCGTTTACAAGACAAAACAGCTCTAAACAAATATGTGTCTGGATTTTGATGTGAGAGACAACATGAGATGCACTTTTTCACTGGAGGAAGAGTTATTATGGATTATGGACTGTGGTATTTTAGTTAAAAATGTCTTAATGCTGGATTTGTTTCAGCTTTTGTCTTCTCCAGATGTTAACTGATGGACTGGAGTGGTGTGGATTATTGTGATGTTTTTATCAGACTCTCATTCTGACGGCACCCATTCACTGCAGAGCATCCATTGCTGAGACACTGATGCAGAGACACATTTCTACAAACCTGATGAAGAAACAAACTCATCTACATCTCGGATGGCCTAAAAGAGTGAGCACATTTTTAGTTTAGGGCAGGGGAACTATTCCTTTAAATGATGGCTCTAGTCTACGTGAACACTATAGGCAAATGCATAAAGTCTCCATGACTCAATAAACACCTATAAATAGCGTTTCACGTGATTCACATGATTCATTGAGACTCTGCAAATGGATATCATTTCCGTAACATCTTTAATGCACATCATAACAGTTTATCTGAAGCTGAAGATAAACTTACTAAAATATTCATCATTCTCTGACAATTTTTTTAAGGTAAGTGGTTGCAAACAATTTATTTTAGCTACATTTAAATAAAAAAAATAATGTTGAATGTTAGTCAACTAAATTTGTTTATTTAAATGTAGCTAAAATAAATTGATTGCAACCACTTACCTTAAAAAACTGATTTGTAAATTTAATGAATAATGTTTTTCAGTGTTCATACTTCAATGATTACTTCATAAATCATTCGATTGATTTTTACCTTGATGAAGGTTTATTAAAGGTCAGCATTGATGAGGTCGGCAACTTTTTTTAAATAGTTTCTGTGAAATTAATACAGGAATAATTAACAACTCAATGAAAGTCATCATTATCCACTCGCTCTCTGTGTCTGAGAGATGCATGTGATGATTATAAAGCAATTTATTGATAAAAATTGGTGCTTTTTATTCTGTTGCGTTGTGTTTTGGAGTTGACGATGGTTATAAATATGAATGAAATATGAATGAGTGAAGATTCCGCAATTGTTTTCATTTTATTAAATGAGATTATTACTTTTTCCTGTATTAGTTCATGAATGTATGGTTATTTGTATGTTTGTATTTTATTCTATTCATATTTATTTATATCCATTTTACTTATATCGTATCTTGTTAGTATTTTTTTTAGTAGTATTATCATGAAAATGAATGTTAAAAGTTTTGTCACACATATATATCCTCCTGAGAACCCCCCAAAAACAGCTTTGTGAATTTAGAATTACATTCAGAGCATAAGAACAAATAACATTTTTGAAAAATTATATTTTATTCATATTTTATTCTATGTGCTCTGTAGAGGACACTAGGACTCAGTTTTTCTAAAAATAAAATGGCATGAATAGACATCAAAAAGGCAAAAACAATGGGATTTATTTTTTAAATCACCAATCAATTTTTAGGTTTCAGGATTTTTTTATACTAAACTTTGTTTAAAGGGGGGGGGGGTACAATGCTGTTTCATGCATTCAGAGTTGTTTACACTGTTAAAGAGTTGGATTCTCATGCTAAGCATGGACAAAGTTTAAAAAAAAAAGTGGACGTATAACAGAGTATTTCTGTGCCAAAAATCTCACTTCCGGGTTCGTACAAGTTTCGGAGAGTTTTTTTCGATCGTTGTTCTTGATGACGTAAACGACGGTGGAACTCCTTATATGGGCATTTCTCCCGGAAGAACACGCCCCTGCACGCATCGACCGGAGCGAGAGCAGCCAATCAACACGCTTCAATCGGCAGCGCTGCACGGGACTCGCTCGGGAAGAATGTCTCTAAAGAAGTGTGTTTTTGGTTGTGAGGGAAAGATAACCTTGTTCAGCTTCCCAAAACAACCCAGCGTTACGTGAACAGTGGATATAGTTTGTTTTTCCGGGGCAGCAATGGAGTTTCTAGTGTTTTGTTGACGAACGTTTTATAAACAAGGCCCAATTCGACGCTGGATTTGCACATGGTTTAATACTGAAAGATGGAGCGGTCCCAGCTATAAAAGATTCATGATTCAGAACTGCAGACGGTGAGTGAAACGGCATCAAAATCGGAGCAAGTGCTCGTCACTCTTTAGCTCCGCCCACGACACGCCTTCACTCTTTAGCTCCGCCCACGACACGCCTTCACCCTTTAGCTTCGCCCACGACACGCTTCACTCTTTAGCTCCACCCACGACACGCCTTCACTCTTTAGCTCCGCCCACGACACGCCTTCACTCTTTAGCTCCACCCACGACACGCCTTCACTCTTTAGCTCCGCCCACAACACGCCTTCACTCTTTAGCTCCGCCCACACGGCACGCCTCCAGGAGCTCGGCTTTTTTCGGAGAGAATCGTAAATCTGTATCTTTCTTTTATAAATATGATAAAACTAAAGACTTTTTGGAGATATGAAGGATGCAGTACTACTCTATAGGTACTCAAGATTAACATGAGATTGGGTGAAACTGTGTGCGTTAGGTCCCCTTTAAGGATGATTCTCAACTATGTTATAAAATATATAACAAAATTATTTGATATAACATTTTGTTTTATGCAATATGTGTGTAAAAATTTCCATAAACTGGTTTTCCCATTAAACACACTGTATCTAATTTGCATATTAATGTGTTGCTGTTGGGACAGCATGTTGAAAAAATAATGGGAGTAAATAATTGGCCAGATTTTCATAATAATATCTAATATTTCATAAGCAAATTGATATATAATTTATTTTCCTATTCAATTATTATGTCTCCCAAAATGCGTAATAAACATGCTTTTAGTCCTGGTGTCCTGGACATGTATGCAATTATGTCCTGTTTCATAACAGCAAGTCATATTTTTAATTTGAAAACCCATAAAATTTTCCTAAAATGTTGCTTTATGACAAACAATTTGAAAATGATTCAGATTTAAATGACAATTGCAAAATATAATCATATTTCCATAAGGATGTAAAAAATTTCACTAAATTAAATTTAGCCATCTTTAAAGACCTAGTAGAGTGTGTGTTCATGATTAAACATCCAATCATTTATTATCTCTAATAAGCCCTGAATGTGCTCTGTACTGTAGATCCAGACTTAACACTGTGACGTGTGACGTCTCAGAGAAATACACTACAATATAATATCCACTACAGAGACACAAACTCCATATCTGGGTCTCAGGAGGATATATTGACAGTCTCCAGTCCAGCAGGTGTCGCTGTGTGTTCTTCTCTATGTGACACTGCAGTGAAGAAGACCGAGAGAACATGTGAAGATGTGTGTGTTCATCGCTGCACTGAAGCTGTTCTGTAATGTTGATGTGATTGCAGTAATTCACACATGAGCTCGAGTCTGGGTAAGAAAACAATAACAGCACTGTTTGATATGAATCAGGATATTAGGGTTTATAGTTTATCTCAGTCTCTCTCTCACATTCAACTTCATTCAGCACTGTCTTTTCATGTGTCCTGTAACTAATGCAAAACTGATTTATAGCTATATTTCATTGTAATTTTTAATGCAATAACACATAAGTAATAATTAGACTGCAACAATAAAACATAGCATGCATTATAAGTATTTTAATAAATGTTTTTGTTTATTATATTTATGCACGTGCATAATTGTGTAACAGCTGGACATGGCTCAATCAGAAATGAAATTTTATGATAATTATATATTTTCATTTTTGATTGAGCCATATCCAGCGGTTACACTCAACAATGACTGGCCGTCATATGAAATTAAGTAGGCCTAATTTATGCATAAAACATTACCTGTTGATATTGTTTTTGGTGTTTACAGTGTAATATGAGTTATTGAGGATTGGGTTTTGTAATTGTTTTCTCTCATCTGATGAGCAAACACTGAATTTTGTTCTTATTGTGCGTTTAATGCAGAGATGTAACGGTATGAAGATTTCTTATCATGATTATAGTGACCTAAATGAGCAATATCAGGCTTCTATGTTTATGTTCAGTAATTTCACTTTAATGACAATGAATAAGTTATTTTCCATTACTATTACATTTAGTTATTTAACAGATGCTTTTATGCAAAGTGACTTACAAATGATGACAATAGAAGCAATCAGAATCAACAAAAGAGCAATAATACACAAGTGCTATAACAAGACTCAGTTAGCTTAACACAGCATACATCGTTTATTATTATTATTATTAGTAACACTTTACAATAAGGTTCATTAGTTAATGTATTAACTAACATTAACTAACCATGAGCATTACATTTGTTACTGTACTTACTAATCTTCGCTAATGTTAGTTAATAAAAATACAGATGTTCATTGTTAGTGCATTAACTAATGTTAACAAGATTTTAATAATGTATTAGTAAATGTTGAAATTACAAAGATTAATAAACGCTGTATAAGTGCAGTTCATGTTAACTAGTGAACCTTATTGTAAAGTGTTACCTTATTATTATATAATAAATAAAAATAAAACATATAGAATAGAAAAAGAATAGAGCAAGCTAGTGTTAGTTTAAAAAAAAATAGAATTAGAATAGAGACAGTTAGAGATTTAATTAATTAGATTTTCCATTAAAGTGAAATAACTGAACATAAACATAGGAGCCTGAGAAAAATGCTAGTTTTATTAGAAAATGTTCAAGGTTTTTGCATCTGATCTCTTCACATGTAAATACATGTACATATTTTCAAAATATATACTGTATGTGTGTGTATTTATATATGGGTCAAAGACGAAAAAGGGTTTAAGCATTAAGTGTAATACTGCTCTAATTGTTGTTTCCCCCCCCAAAAAAAATTTTTTTTTAATTCAATTACAATTTTGTTTTTGTTTTTCTGAGCACAAAATAAATATCATACATTTTTCCCTGATTTACAGAAGACACCCACTGTAAATGTCATTCAGTGTAACAGTCTTGTCAGGCATATTTACAACAAAAATCAATTTATGACATATTAAAAGACTGATTACTTTCACCCCAGATACTAATTAGTTGTAATTTTACATCTTTTTAAATGTGCCACTATCCTAGGTTTCGCCTATTTGTCAGTAATAATTTTTACTCATTTAAAACCCAATAAAATTTAATATGCTCCCTTATTCTTTTATATATTTTAATATGTACAAGTCAAAATAAGCATGTTATTTGATTTTTTAACATAAATATTGTGTTACACTGAATGACAATGTAACATTATTTCAACCAAATTTTGACATTTTATTCTCCAAAAACATTTAAAACCTTAAAAGTCGACACTTTACTTACATTTAATGTGCTTTCTATGAACATAAAATCATTTTTGTACATTTCTTTTGATGTGGACATCTTTACGTCTTTGACCCATATACAAAATAAATATACACAGCACACATACATATATTATGTAAACAAATACTTTTATTTCGGATGCGATTAATCGTTTGACAGCACTAGTGTTTCCATTCTTCTCAAACTGAGCTGTTGATTAATCTGTAGGTTTCTGAGATGACGTTCATGGAGGTTCTGAAGGTTCTTCCGCGGGACGCGGTGGATTTAAACACGCAGCGCTGTCGGATGGGTCCGGCTCTGATGTCCGGGTTAGGCCTGAGGCTGGGCGCTCCGGTTCTGATCCGGGTTCAGCGGGGAGCGTGTCTGTGCACCGCATGGCCTCGGCACGACCTCGCAGAGGGATTCCTTCAGATCAGCCCTCAGTGTGTGACTCCGGACCTCAGCGCACAGACGCTCGCCGGACTCAGGGTTAAACCAGCGCACATCACACCCCTGACCTGCCCCAAACTCTCCAGCGTGAGCGTGACGGTGTTTGTGCAGCGTCTGGAACACAAGCGGAAGGTTTCCGAGCTGAGCGTTCACGAGCTGCTCGAGGGTCTGTACGTGCACCGGGGTCATTTGGTGGACCTGTCCGGTGCGGGAACGGAGATCAGGTGTGTGCTGGTTGAGACGGTCAACTCGGGTTCGCAGAAAGCTGGTTTGGTTACAGCAAGAACCCATGTGGAGATCAGCCTTGCTCAGACTGTTAAACACTTGGAGAGGCGTAAGGAGGTGTCTGTGTCCTCTCTAGGCGGCTTAGAGGAGGTTTACGCCTCGCTGAAAGAAATGATCACGTTTCCTCTGCGTTACCCAGAGACTCTGCGTCAGCTGGGAGTGTCGTGCCCGAGAGGACTGCTTCTGATCGGGCCGCCCGGCGTGGGGAAGACCCTGCTGGTGCGGTGCATGGCGAGAGACATCGGGGCCACGTTAGTGACCGTAAACGGCCCGGAAGTCACAGGTTCTCGACCCGGAGAGAGCGAGGAGAACCTGCGGCGCGTGTTTGATCAGGCGCGGGAGGCGGCGGAGGAGGGTCCGTGCGTTCTGCTGATCGATGAGATCGATTCTCTGTGCCCGAGGCGGACGGAGAGCAGCGGCGCGCCGGAGAACCGGCTCGTCGCGCAGCTGCTGACGCTGATGGACGGCATCGGAAACCACGAGGGCTTCGTTATCATCGGAGCCACGAACCAACCGGACGCTCTGGACCCAGCGCTCAGGAGACCCGGGAGGTTCGACAGAGAGGTAATTCTGGGCAAAAATTCACATCTTGATATTTTTGGGCCAATTTGCAATATATGGCATATATCTCGGGGTTTTCATTTTTGTATCTGGATTTATTAATTTTTTTATCTGCATTTAATATATGTGTCCCTGGAGCACAAAAGCAGTCATAAGTAACACAGGTATATTTGTAGCAATAGACAACAATATATTGTATGGGTCAAAATTATCCATTTTTCTTTTATGCCAAAAATCATTAGGATATTAAGATCATGTTCCATGAAGATATTTTGTAAATTTCCTACCATAAATATATCAAAACTTAATTTTTGATTAGTAATATGCATTGCTAAGAATTTCATTTGGACAACTTTAAAGGTGATTTTCTCAATATTTAGATTTTTTTGCACCCTCAGATTCCAGATTTTCAAATAGTTGTATCTCAGCCAAATATTGATCTATCATAACAAACCATACATCAATGGAAAACTTAAAATCTGGAATCTGAGGGTGCAAAAAAATCCAGATATTGAGAAAATCGCCTTTAAAGTTGTCCAAATGAAATTCTTAGCAATGCATATTACTAATAAAAAATTAAGTTTTGATATATTTATGGTAGGAAATTTACAAAATATCTTCATGGAACATGATCTTAATATCCTAATGATTTTTGGCATAAAAGAAAAATGGATAATTTTGACCCATACAATATATTGTTGTCTATTGCTACAAATATACCTGTGTTACTTATGACTGCTTTTGTGCTGCAGGGACACAAATATGACAGCTAGAAGAAATGCTCCTGGCTGAAATTGAGAAGGTCTCTGTTCGAAGGCATTTCTAGGCCTGTATCTGAATGAGCAGCTGTTTTATGGCTCTGGCGTGTCCTGCAGGTGATCGTCGGCGTTCCCTCGCTGCTGCAGAGACGCAGTATTCTGAAGCATGTGTGTCGAGAGATGCCGCTCTCCTCTGAAGTGGATCTGAACGCTGTCGCTGAAGTGACCTGTGGCTACGTCGGGGCGGATCTGAGCGCGCTCAGTAGAGAAGCAGCGCTGCAGGCCATGCGACAGTCGCAGGTACAGTCACTGAGCTTCCATTCCAACAGCAGAAGTCTCTTGTTTTCTCTCTTGTTGATGTTGATGTTGTTCAGGGGGAAGCGAGTGAGCCGGTGTCGATGCAGCACTTCATGCAGGCGCTGCGGATCGTGCAGCCGTCGTGTTTGAGGAGCAGTATAGGAGCGACTGACTTCAAACCCATCAGCTGGGAGCAGATCGGAGGACTAGAGGACGTCAAACTCAAACTTAAACAGGTTTTGCAGATATTGCCAACCAGGGCTTGACATTAACACCCGCCGTGATTTTGCCAAGTAAGACATGTTCCTGGATCAACATCTTTTGGATTAGAGCTGCATTATTAATCGTTAAAAGATCGCGATCTTGATTCCAACACTCATTTCTCAATGACAACGATTCACCTGTGTCTATTAAAGTGCCCCTATTATGCCTTTTTGAATATTACCTTTCATGCAGTGTGTCATGTAGCAGTATGTGAACATAAACTTTCTGCAAAGTTGTGAAGCCGAAAGTGCACGATATATAAAGTTATTGTCTATTAAAAAAAAGAGTTGGCTCGCAATCGCCTAAACGAGTCGTTAGGGATTCGAATCTTATTCTGTTACGGCTGTACGTCACGAAGTAACACATTTGCATAATCTCCGCCCATGGCTGTCATTCGCGCTGTACGCGGTAGACCAATCACAAAGGACTACGCCATCTGACCAATCACAGCAGCGAGGGCTCACGGAGAGGAGGGGTTTAGAGACTGTAGACCAATCACAAAGGACTGCGCCATCTGACCAATCACAGCAGCGAGGGCTCACGGAAAGGAGGGGTTTAGAGACTGTAGACCAATCACAAAGGACTGCGCCATCTGACCAATCACAGCAGCGAGGGCTCACGGAGAGGAGGGGTTTAGAGACTGTAGACCAATCACAAAGGACTGCGCCATCTGACCAATCACAGCAGCGAGGGCTCACGGAGAGGAGGGGCTTAGAGACTGTAGACCAATCACAAAGGACTGCGCCATCTGACCAATCACAGCAGCGAGGGCTCACGGAGAGGAGGGGTTTAGAGACTGTAGACCAATCACAAAGGACTGCGCCATCTGACCAATCACAGCAGCGAGGGCTCACGGAGAGGAGGGGTTTAGAGACTGTAGACCAATCACAAAGGACTGCGCCATCTGACCAATCACAGCAGCAAGGGCTCACGGAGAGGAGGGGTTTAGAGACTGTAGACCAATCACAAAGGACTGCGCCATCTGACCAATCACAGCAGGGAGGGCTCACGGAGAGGAGGGGTTTAGAGACTGTAGACCAATCACAAAGGACTGCGCCATCTGACCAATCACAGCAGCGAGGGCTCACGGGAAGGAGGGGCTTAGAGAGACTGAACTGCTTTACATGAGTCGTTTAGGAATCATTTAGAAATTAGGTAAAATTAAAGCTATTTTTGGAGAAAACTAAAGTGTTTTTTGACCTTGGATGCATGTAAACCTGTTTTAGGAGACTCATAAAACAATATTAGCAACCTTAAAAATGGCATAATAGGGGCACTTTAAACCTTTGAAAAAGTCTTATGGGAACATTAAAATCTGCGTTTAACAGAGAGAGAGCAGACAGTTACCATGCAGGTAAAAAACAGCTTCACAAACAGTCTTTTCAACCACACAATCATTCATGTTATCACAGAAATACTGGGATGAAAGTTGATAGATTTAATATAAACATTGATGTTTATGGTAGCGGTCAAAATAGAGCAAATCACCTTTTGAAAGTAATGGGCTCATCAAATAACGTTTGTGTTGATTGCATTATTTTGCCACTAGGTGGCGACAAGGGACTGTTCAAATGTATTTGTCATTGAATCATTCATTCAAGAGATTCGTTCAAAAACTGATTCATCCAGTAATGAAACAAGTGAAGTATTTATGAGCGAGTCATTGAATCATTCATTCAAACCAATTTTTCATAATTGTAATATTGAAAATTGGTTTATTAAATATAGTATATTTTAAATTTACATTTTTTAAATATATATTTTATTTATATATATATATATATATATATATATATATATTATTTTTTTTTAAAAATACATTTTATATATTTACGTTTTTAACAATTAAAAATTTAATTAAACACTTTTAAACTGACTACAGCAATTACTATTTTGTCACAGCCTTTTGTAAATTATGCATTAATTTAAGTTCAGAATCGTGGGAGAATCGTGCTCTCTATTTGAGAAAAAAATCGTGATTCATAATCAAGATTTTTAACTCAAACCGTTGCAGTCTGTCAGTCATATAATGGCAGTCAATGGGCTCCACGGCTTTGAGAGAAAAATAAACATTCACAGAGAAAACCAAATTAAACCCTGCGGCTCGTGACGATACATTGAGGTCTAAAGACACGAAACCATCGGTCTGTGCAAGAAACTGAACAATATTTATATTGTTTTTAACCTCTGATCCACCGCACGGTCCAACTGTCCTGATCACGTTCACAACAGCCGGCGCGTGACACGTCTTCTTCTTCTTGCTTTACGGCGGATCGCAGACTTATAAGTGCATTACCGCCATCTATCTCTCAAATGGACCATTGACACTCTATCTACAATCTCAATTAGGAGTGTTGTGAACGTGCTCAGGACAGTTGGACCGTGTGGTGGATCAGAGGTTAAAAACAATATAAATATTGTTCAGTTTCTTGCACAGACCGATCGTTTCGTGTCTTTAGACCTCAATGTATCGTCACGAGCCGCAGGGTTTAATTTGGTTTTATCTGTGTATGTTTTTTTTGTCTCTCAAAGCCGTGGAGCCCATTGACTGCCATTATATGACTGACAGACTGCAACGGTTTGAGTTAAAAATCTTTGTTTGTGTTCTACTGAAGAAACAAAGTCATCTACATCTTGGATGTCCTGGGGGTAAGCAGATACGTTTTAATTTTTGGGTGAACTATCCCTTTAAGTCATATAAAACATAATTTCCCAACAAAATTGTGGTTTGTACATTTGGAAAACCACTAGCCACAGTAGATGCTGAGCAAAAACGTTAATGTCAAGCCATGCTGGCAACCTTAGTTCAGGCCGATTTGTATGACTTTGCTTCTGTTTAATGATGAAACGCTTACTGTCTGATGTTTGTGTTCAGAGTATCGAGTGGCCCATGAGGTTTCCAGAGGCGTTCGTGCGGTTGGGTGTTTCTCGGCCCAGAGGAGTTCTGCTGTACGGCCCGCCCCGCCCGGCTGAAAGCAGCAGCTCCACCTTCCTCTCCCTCAGAGCTCTTCTCTCCACGCTTGTGAAAGCACTTCACCCCAGCATCCTCTGCATCTTCATCATGTTAATTTGGTGCAGTTGATTATGCAAAAAAAGATTAATGTAAACACAGCCCTCTGTGAACACCCTTGTATTCACTTCAAACTTTTTGAACTTTATGAATGATTATTGTAGGTTCAAGTGTGTGTAAGGAGCGGCGCCGAGCTCTCAAAACTCTCTCCTCGAGAAAGAATATGTGAAAATCTCAGGAGACTCTGAGATTTCCCAGACACAGGGTGTCCGCGGGGTCTTAAAAAGCTTAAAAAGTCTTAAATTTAGCACTTCACCCCAACTGACATCCTCAAATTTGCCTTAAAAAGTCTTAAATTGTCTGTTGATTTAACATGTTAATTTGGTGCAGTTGATTAGGTCAAAAAATAATGTGTTAAAATTATTGGAGACGGAAAGACCAGAATTGCGATATGGCAACTGGTTTGAATGACGATTAAATCAAAAGGCTATGATTTCATTAAATAAAATGAGCGCTCAGTTTAAAGTCCGGTGCTGCGCTGTCAGCCAACTTCTGCCGGGAAAACTGTTATATTTCAGCCAAGCGCGACACCTGCTGGCAGAGATCAGATAACAGGTTAAACTGTGCGCGTACGAGTTTCATGCACGATTCAGTCTATTAAAATACATTTAGAATGATCACATAATTTAAGATTCTCTTGGGGGCAGAAAATTATGAGCCTATATTTACGGTATTTTAAATTTCAATGGCGCTCTACTCTAGTTAATAATAACTAATGCCATCTTTTCTAAACACAAGTGTGATTTTGATTTTAGCCAATAAACAATAAGTTAATATTAAGAGACTGTGACACACCCTTGCTCCATTTCTCCAACAAAAATATTCACTTCAACCTTTTTGAACTTTATGAATGATTATTTTAGTTTTAATTTCACATTTAAAGTATCTTCATTTTTTAAAAATAATTTTCAAGTGTTTCAAATATCAAAACATTATTTATGTGTATTCTGTGTCCTTCTGAGGATTTGTAAATACATCTAAATGAAACGAGCATTTTGTTGATAGATTCAGCTGTTTCTAAAGCATTCAGCGCCACCTGCTGTTCAAAACTAACCTCAGAATCGACTCGAGAAAGCACAATAACTCAATAAATCGCGATGCATTCGGAAAATCTCATGTTATTTAATTTATATAATAATTTAGAATCGCTAAAATCAATATAATTAATATGACTTATCCATTTTCTTAAAAGTGGTTTAAAGGCTGAAATGTAAAGTTTATGTTTTATAAAACTTAATCTTGTATATGAATTATAAATTTCTCGTTCGCGATGACCCACTCATATGGTATTAATTTTATTTGTGGATCGATTTAATTTCCCAGCCCTAGCAGTCGCGTCTTGACTGTGGTACAGTCATTAATGACAACTGAGATCCGACAGTGTGACATGATCATCATGTTCGTACAGTCTGACAAGCAACAATCGTAAAGGACTATTAAAAATCGCCCGGCTTTATCAGATGCATCCCAGCAGCTCTAGAACCTCAAACCTTCAGACAACTAAGATCCGTCTCTCTGTCTCTCTGTGTGTCAGTTGTTCGCTCAAGCGCGAGCGTGTTCTCCCTCCATCGTGTTCCTGGATGAGATCGACAGCATGGTGGGCTCTCGAGGGGACGGTTCCTCTCACAGCGTTCAGTCGCAGGTTCTGTCGGTTCTACTGACCGAGCTGGACGGGGTGGGAATCCGGACTGTGGAGAGACGCAGCGCCGGGAGAAAGATGGCTCAGTTAGAAGGAGGAGAGCAGGAGGAGACCAGACTACAGCAGGTCAGAGATACGTTCACTGAGAAACTTCTGTCTGGATCATACACTACCAGACAAAAGTTTTCAGGCAGTAAAGCCTCGTTCAGACTGTCAGCCCAAATCCGATCCAAATCCGATATATTTAGATAGTCTGAACGGCAACGAACTACATGAAATCCGATTTGTGCAAATCCGTTTCGAGCTACATTCGTATGTGGTTTGGAATCCTATTCAAATCGCATTTCTGGAAATCCGTTTCAGTCTGGACGGTCAGATCGGATTTAGCGTTGCTTTTTCACGTCCTCACGCCACGTAAAACGTAAACACGTCAGACGTTTTTGCAGAAAACATGCTGAACATCTTTGCAGAAACAAGCTTGTGTCGTTGCGAAGTGCAAGTCGAGCGGGAAAAAACAATATACCGCTAGTACACGCACCTCTTTGTGTTTTGAAAGTAGCGGAGACGACAAAAAAAAAGAAGAAAAGTAGCGGAGACGGCAGCACGGAATAAAGCCACATATTCAAGCTTTCTGCGTTTCTGCCGCTGCCTCACAAGACGAAATATAACACTACAGCGCAACCGCGACGGTAAGACAACTGCTGCGTCCCAATTCGCCTACTTATACTATGTACTAAAAGTATGTACTCTTTTTGTGAAGAAAAAGTACATACTTTTGAGTATGTAGCAGAATAGTAGGCAAGCTTTGGGACATACTACTTCCTCATAGCTGCTTCTTTAACGGACGCTCTGTTGCTTAGTTACGAGCATCCTGTAACTGTTCAAACTGCTGTCAATCATCTTATCACAGTTAACATCTGTTGCTTAGTTACGAGCATCCTGTAACTGTTTAAACTGCTGTCAATCATCTTGTCACAGTTAACATCTGTTGCTTAGTTACGAGCATCCTGTAACTGTTTAAACTGCTGTCAATCATCTTATCACAGTTAACATCTGTTGCTTAGTTACGAGTTGTAACTGTTTAAACTGCTGTCAATCATCTTGTCACAGTTAACATCTGTTGCTTAGTTACGAGCATCCTGTAACTGTTTAAACTGCTGTCAATCATCTTATCACAGTTAACATCATCCACATTTCGTCTAATTTAATTTCCTACCGTATTGGAGAGAAATAAAGAAGCAGATCGCGGGTCTTTCATGCCGAGAACTCTCTTCATGTGTTGCATAATGATGCATTTCAAAGTTAAACACCAAACGTATCATTATAAAAGTTCACAGTGTTGCTTCAGATGAAATATAACGTGGATAACATTAAATAAATATTTTTTCATCAGGTTAGACATTGATTATTTATCACTCAAATCCATTTCTCTGTCTGTCCGTTGGTCGCGCATATCCGCCATGTTTGTAGTTTTTTAACACTTTTTATGCGTGTTTGTAGTTCTAATCGAATCCTCGTCCACAGCGAGGGCAATATTAGCCGTTAGAGCGTGCATCGATCTGCACTTCAAATTCTAACCAAGTAGACCATCCGGGAATCTTTGGCATACTTTTTTTAAACATACTATGATTTGGGACATACTAATTCTATTTTCGAATACTATTTAGTACGGATAGTATGCGAATTGGGACGCAGCAAACATCTGTATTGCTGTTACTGTTGTTTTTAGCGTTGGCATAACAACGCAACGGCATTACCATAGAAACCAATGCACATTCAGTAAAATCGAAAGAGCGTTTATGGACACAAATCGGATATGAACAGTTGCGATATGCTGTGTGGACAGTCAGTTATTCAAATCAGATTCCATACGGATATGCACAAAATCAGATTTGGGCCGACAGTCTGAACGAAGCCTTAGATTTTCAATGTTATTTCAATGTAACTTTTGGCGCTGTAGCGGTTAATAAACAGAACTGCGAAGCTACTTCTCTTTGTTTAAGTCTATAGTCAGAATATAAACACTTATTATAGGTGTACAGTAGTGATTCAGGACAAGCCAAAAACACGGTTTGGAAAATTGATTCATGGTGTACTCGCTTATTATATAAATTTTGAACACAAAGTTACGGACTGCAGCTTTAAATAATTCTCTTCTGTTCACCAAGCCTGCATTTTTTGATCCAAAATACAGCAAAAGCAGTAATATTGTGAATTTTTTACAAATTTCGGTGTCACATGATTCTTCAGAAATCATTCTCATATGCTGATTTGCTGCTCAAGAACCATTTTTATTATTATTATCAATATTTAAAAGAGCTGAGTACATTTTTTTCAGGATTATTTGATGAATAGAAAGATCCAAAGATCAGCATTTATCTGAAATAAAAAGCTTTTGTAATATTATACACTATACCATTCAAAAGCTTGGAGTCAGTATATTTAAAACATTATATATTTATTATAAAATTGTATATATTGTTTCCAAATTTGAAAGAGAGTTACAAACCGGCTTGATGCTTCTATGGAGTCCTTGACAAATTGGTATATGATGCAAAGTCCTATCTTTGAATGGATTTCAATTTAAAAGTCCCAAAATGGTAGTTTATTGATGGTCGCACCACATGATATTTCATCAAATGGAAATCATCGGACAAAGTTTGTTTGCATATTAATGATGGAAATATAAATACAAATGCTTTGCAATTATACAGGATTACAAAACACTTTGGAAATCATGCCAAATAATGCAGAAAATTAATCTGAACAAATTTAGGGTAATTTCAAAGATGTTTCCAAAACAACAGTTATGGCTGGACGGTCACACCACATGATATTTTGACACTTTGAATAACAGAAAAATGACAAATAACTAATGTTTTTTGAAAAGTTAAAGTGAGTACATACATGGAAGAGGTACTTCATATATATGGCATCTTATTATGCATTTAAACCAATTTTTAACTGAAAAAATGCAATCAGACAGAAAATTTAGGCATAATATATAGGTATATATATATATATATATATATATATATGGATGTGTATTGTATATATGTACTTTTTTTTTCTTTTTTTTTACCTTGCTACGTGTCCTCATTTGTAAGTCGCTTTGGATAAAAGCATCTGCTAAATAACTAAATGTAATAGTAATGTAAATGTAAAATTATAGAAATTAATACTTTTATTTAGCTAGGATGCATTAAATTGATCAAAAGTGATGATATAAAGACATTTATAATGTTACAAAGGAACCTATTCATTGCCATTAAAATAAAGCAACTAAACCTTAAAATAAAGCTACTAAACCTACATTTAGGAGCCTGATAAAAATGCTCATTTTAGAAGAAAATCTCAAATTGCACTTAGAGGCTTTTGCATATGAACTCTTCATTTTTCTTTTAATCTCACGGTGGATTAAGGCCTGAACATGTTCTTTGTGAGATCCACGTATGTGCATGTGTAGAGCTGTAATGCTAGAGTCGTTTTTAAAGTGCTATTACCTCTGTATCTGTGTTGGACCTACATTTCAGATGGAGCTCCAGGAAGTGTGTAATAAGGATGTTTTGATCGTGGCTGCCACTAATAGACCAGAGGTTCTGGACAGTGCTCTGCTCAGACCCGGCCGACTCGACCAGATCATATATGTTCCACCTCCAGACCGTGAGGTGAGCATAACATCAGATGAGATCTAATCGTCTCTTTCCAAACCCTGCCCAGTGCATCTTACACAAAAATAAGCCCAGACCTGTTTCGCTGATTTAAAGTCAGCATGAAACAGAAGTTGCGACAAACCTTTCTACTGCATTGTGATGTGTTTGTGAGTGAAATGCTATCGAACAAGAAAAAAAAACATTTTATTTGTTAGTTGTTGATTACTTTGTGAAAAGAGGGTGTTGCATACTGGAATAGAGGCAGATCAATTAGCTTAACTGCAGTCAAAATGAATGCATGGATGAATTGTTCACAATAAGATCAGTAATGTGCATGAAAATAAACAGGGCCAGCTTTGATTTCACGCTGACTTTAAAGGGATAGTTCACCTAAAAATGATAATTCTGTCATTAATTACTCACCCTCATGTCGTTCCAAACCTGTAAGACCTTCATTCATCTTCAGAACACAAATTAAGGCCCAATCCCATTTCTACCCCTTAGCCCTTCCCCTTTCCCCTACCCCTCCGTTTTGCGTGTTCACGTGAAAGATCTCCGATATGTGTGTGTGTGTGTGTGTGTGTGTGTGTGTGTGTAAGCAGCGCATTAATATAGAACGGTAAGGCTCTAATGCACACCAGTAGGAAGGAAAAGGAAAGGAAAGGAAAGGAAAGGGAAGTGTGTCAGACCCATACTAATTTGTCCTCTGCATTTAACCCATCCAGCACACTCACGCATGAACACACACCCGGAGCAGTGGGCAGCCCGGGGAATATCGGTGCCTTGCTAGAACGTGGTATTGAAGGTGGAGAGAGCACTTGTTATTCACTCCCCCCACCGACAATCCCTGCCGGCTGGGAATCGAACCTAACCTTTGGGTTGTCCAACTCTCACACCACGGCTGTATAGGTGTGTTTATTGTAGGAGCTAGTGTAATGGTATAGTAGTGGTGTCCCAATTCTATATTTTCACCCATACCCCTTGACACTCTGTTTTAAGGAACAAGAGGAAGGGGTATAAATTAGAATTGGGATTGGTCCTAAGATATTTTTGATGCACTCCGAGAGCTCTCTGACCCTCTCATAGACAGCAAGGATCCTAACACGATCAAGGTCCAGAAACGTAGTAAGGACATGGTTAAAATAATCCATGTGACATCAGTGGTTCAACATTAATTTTATGAAGCTATGAGAATACTTTTAGTGCACAAAGAAAACAAAAATAATGACTTTATTCAACAAGAGACGAATTGTTGAATAAAGTCGTTATTATTGTTTTCTTTGCACACAAGAAGTATTCTCGTAGCTTCATAAAATTAATGTTGAACCACTGATGTCACATGGATTATTTTAACCATGTCCTTACTACGTTTTTGGACCTTGATGGTGTTAGTATCCTTGCTGTCTATGAGAGGGTCAGAGAGCTCTCGGAGTGCATCAAAAATATCTTAATTTGTGTTGCAAAGATGAATGAAGTTCTTACAGGTTTGGAACGACACGAGGGTGAGTAATTAATGACAGAATTATCATTTTTGGGTGAACTATCCCTTTAAATGGTATCGTGTGCTTGAGTGCAGCAGATGTTCTCTCATACCCCCTTTCCACCAGCAGGAACCAGGTGCTAGTTCAGAGCCAGTGCTATTGCCGGTTCTTAGTTGGTTCGACTGCCGAGCCCTTTAAGAACAGGTTGCTTTTCCACAGAGACTGGTCTTACGTCACTGAATACGTTTCATCTTTCGTTTCACTTGTGTGGCCACGGCAGCGCCAAACACAACAGACTTGTTCGAGGTGCATCAGTGCCACGCAGACCGATCGATTAGCACACAACACACTAAAGCACCGCGAGAGCGATCCAAAAGCAGAGCCGTCTGCTGTCCAGTCGCTCCCGCAGCACCCCGATGCCTCGCACCCAACGGTCCGCGCAGCGCCGATCCATCCCGAACAAACCTAAACAAACTATCAACAATGGCGGACGTTGCGTTGCTATTGATGTTCATGGCTTTGCGAACCTACATCGGCATCCAAACACAGCGAATCCAACGTGTTCGTGTTTAGCTGCTATTTCAAATATGGCGGTCCAAAGTTTCTGTCATCTTGTTGGTCACGGTAACCCCAGCCCCTGACGCAAGCGGTTCTTCCTTCTAGCCCAGCAATGTTTTGGTGCTACTTACGAACCGCTTTTCCTGGTTCGGAGCTGGTGCTTTGGGTGTCAAAAGACAAAGAACCGGTTTGAAACTACGCTCTGGCTCCGAACCAGCACTGGAACTGCCTTGGTGGAAAAGGGGTATCATATGTTCTCATAAACAGGCTCGACTGGCCGTGCTGCGCGTCTGCACTAAAAGTGTCCCGCTGCATCCGGACGTGTGTCTGCAGGATCTGGCTGCTCAAACTGAGCTCTTCTCTGGAGCTGATCTAGAAAACCTGTGCAAAGAGGTAAAGCACACACTCACCTCACGGCATTCCTTCATTTCCTTCTGTTCTGTACAGCTGGACTCTTCTTTGTGTCTCAGGCGGCTCTTCTGGCTCTGCGTGAGGATGGATTCGAGGTTTCTTGCGTGAAGATGAAGTATTTTCTCAAGGCGCTTCAGAGTTTGAGTCCATCACTGAGTCCCGAACAGCTTCAGCAACACTTTCACTCAAGCCTCTATTAAAAATATATACAATAAAAATGTTTATAATTTGTGTACAAATGTCTTGTTTCACATACTTCATTCTGCAAGTAAAAAGTGAAGCACAAAAATATCAGTTGTGTTAGTATTAAAGGATATGCAATGAGAAAAACATACTATACATTCTAAACCTCATTCCTAGTCCAAAATTAGCTTTTTTTACTTGCCTCTGTTGACTTTGGCTTTTCTAAGGGTTTGTAAACAGTGTTGCCAGATTGAGCGGGACCCCGCCCAATTGGGCAGTTTTGAATTTGATTGTGCGGGTAAATATTGGCTTGGGCAGGTGGACAAAATTTGGACTGGTTTTTGGTCAGTTTGGCGGTTTTCAAAACATATAAATTGTATAGGATAATTGGTTAACAAACAAGCCCAAGTGTGCATATATAGCCTACTGCATGCATCCAATCAGACATCACAACGTTACTAAACACACACACACGCTGCATTTGCTCACTGGTGCTGATGTTGACGTCGCGGCCGCACTTTTAGCCAATCACTAGGGATCAGCAGACAGACGTGATGATTCATGAGTGATGGGTTTTTAGCGCGATAACGGATCTGATTTTGAATGTATAACTAAGTGATCATAATGCCTAAATATAAGTTCGATGGTAAAGAGTGGAGAGTGTTTTAACTCTCAAAATGTGAATTACACTAGCTGTTGAGGGGATGATCACGGGCTCATATTCCGCTGCTACTAGGACTCTTCTGTTTCAAATCAGGCTCTCCTGGGCTAGCTCCAGACGATGGCTGGCAAGATGAAGTATTTTCTCAAGGTGCTTCAGAGTTTGAGCCATTCTGAGAGTCCCGAATGCTTCAGCAACATGCAGTTCACTTCTCTATTAAAAATATTTATAGAAAAAAATTATGAATTGTGTACATGTCTATCAGTTAAATTATTTAATCAAAATCTATTTATATCTATACGATCCTGTCTTTTATCTTTTAAACAGATTGGTATATCCTTTAAATATGCTGGACTTGTTAACTGTGAATGAACCGGACATGAAATTATCACAGGTTGTTAAGTCCATACAGGACTTACTGTCATGGTTGTGCAGAAAAAGTGTGAAATATACCTATTACGTTGCTAATTCTGATCACTTATATTGGGCACTTTTTTGCATTAAAATTCTGACTGTTGACATTGAAAATGATGCATGTGTTTTTCGAGGGTATCGGTTAATTTCTTGATTGCCGTTTTGACAGTCTGCTTGCATATTTTTATCATATTTGGTAGTTCTCTTTAATGTATTTGCCCCGATTTGATCCATGGTTAAATGCTCTAGCAATATTTATATTATTTTGTCGTCTTAAAAATGGGCTTTTGACTAAAGGAGAAATCGTAAAGCCCTGTTCTCTGAAAAGCTACTGAGGAACAATATGTGCTGTGTACAAAAACTGAAATTAACTGGACCTAATTGGAAATGTATTCAACAGTACTTTAATAATACTGACATTGCACTACAAATGGCTTTTGCTTATTGTAATACATAACTTTATAACACACGTCACTTCATAAAGTGACACTTCATTAGTATAGTGTTGATATAATCATATTTAGTGCATAATCTTTTTTTTTTTAAGCCACAATATTCATTTTACGATTTTAAACAACGTAATCTCACAGAAATTGACCGCTAGTCTATATAGAGGTAAGTGCTAATACTATCACATATAACGTTAGAGGACTAATATATAATTTCTGGGTATCAGAATTAATATTAGAAAATGTTTTCAACCAACAAGATCGCGGTTAAATGCTGATTAGTAGCTGATTACATTTACCACAAGGAGTTACCAGTAATGACAAAATAAAATCGAAAGATAGCGAGTGTAATCATTTGGTTTGTAAACAGAACCGTGAAATACCTGAATAAAATTCAAAATTGAAGGTTTTGTCGTCGTTTACATCTCACTGAAATGAAGCGATAAACCGCTGCAGATTCTCCTCAGACCAACCGTCAACAACTGAAACTCGCGGCTTTTTGAAAATTCGCGCTTTTTCATCCAAGCACAGCTAAACAGTAATGGGAGTTTCCGGATCAGTGGGCGGGGCCATAACGCAGGGGCGTTTTCAACCGTGTTACCTGATTTGCTCGCGTCAGAGTGACGTGTTGTGTTTAGGGGTGGGGTCAGGAAAGCGGCAACATTTTCATTGCATGATTTAGAAACACCCACCAGTTTGAAAACGCCCACAAATTCAGTCCAGGCTGTTGCTGAAGTAACGAACACAACTCTCGCGCGCATCTCATCCACAGATAAACCGGGTTGTGGCTAGAAGGGATACAGCTCCGACCGGAAATGAACAATAAAATTAATTTTTGACCTATTAGAATGTGTTTTATTAACGTCTACACCTACCCAAACCCTAAACCTACTCCTTACAGGAATGAAAAAATTGTAATTATTGTTGTACAGTGTGACAAAAATTACGCTGTATCGATGTGCGCATGCCCAGTAGCGCCATACGTATCCCTTCTAGCCTTAACCGATAAACCGTATATAGTTATCCTAAACAAATACACGTCATTGATTAAGCGCAGATTTCTAGCGTTTTTACTTGAACTTCTCAGGTAATATTTTTTATGGCATGAGATGTACAAATGACAAAAATGAGCGCCCACAGCTCCAATGAATTTATAACCTGTATATTGATGAAAACGTAATGCGAAAAAGAAAACCTCTCGAGCTAGATTTTGGTAAAGTGTTAATATAATGACACATGCTAGTGTCTGACCATATATCAGCTCTGACAAGGCATTGTTTAATTATAAAAAATTAAAAGACTAGCGGTTTTGGACATGGTTTCCACCCGAGAGGGACTACTGTATAATACATTTTTAACAAGCATAATAATACAGCATCATGATACACACAGTCCCACTATAAGCTATTAGGGCCTATTGACTAAACTGCTTAGATTAGTCTTAAAAAGTTAGTCATGTAATATTTTTTTCTTCTACACTGGTCATAACTTTTTAAAATATGTTACAAAAAGGTAGAGTGGTCTAATTTAAAATGAAATGCAAGACTGGTTATCCCTTGACTAACTGCTAGTTGGTTAAACTAGTTCTTAAAGGGATAGTTCACTTTGAAATTAAAATGTGGTATCTATCAGCTTACCCCAAGGGCATCCAAGATGTAGGTGTCTTTTTTTCTTCAGTAGATCCAATTTTGATGTTTTTAGGTCAAACCGTTCTAGTCTGTCAGTCATATAATGGCAGGTATAGGTCACTGTCTCTATAAGAGGGAAAAAGAACATGCACAGAGAAATCCAAATTAAACAATTCCCCATCGTAACTACACATTGATGGCCTAAGACACGAAACGAGCGGTTTGTGTGAGAAAACGAACAGTATTTATATCGTTTTTTACCTCTTGTACACAACCATGTCCAAGTGATCTGAGTGCACACACACATCCGGTGTGTGACGTGTGTGTGCGCGCGCTCTGGCTCACGCTGCATTCACACGGGGCGTCGGCGTCAACGCTTGACGGAGGGCGTGTCTGAAGCGTGGTGCTGACGCAACTTTTCAAGCGCCAACGGAGGCGTCAGCCAATCAGATCGCCTCATGCAAATACCCAATCCCGTTCATGCAACACCAGAGAAGTATGTGATTGGTTGTTGTAACTATGACGGCGCGTCAGCACCACGCTTCAGACACGCCCTCCGTCAAGCGTTGACGCCGACGCCCCGTGTGAATGCAGCGTGAGCCAGAGCGCGCGCACACACACGTCACACACCGGATGTGTGTGTGCACTCAGATCACTTGGACATGGTTGTGTACAAGAGGTAAAAAACGATATAAATACTGTTCGTTTTCTCACACAAACCGCTCGTTTCGTGTCTTAGGCCATCAATGTGTAGTTACGATGGGGAATTGTTTAATTTGGATTTCTCTGTGCATGTTCTTTTTCCCTCTTATAGAGACAGTGACCTATACCTGCCATTATATGACTGACAGACTAGAACGGTTTGACCTAAAAACATCAAAATTGGATCTACTGAAGAAAAAAAGACACCTACATCTTGGATGCCCTTGGGGTAAGCTGATAGATACCACATTTTAATTTCAAAGTGAACTATCCCTTTAAGACACAGTCTTGCAACTGGCCCTTATACTTTCAAAGGATAAAAACATGGAGTTTAATACCTTTGGCTTTACGTCATGACAGCTGTCACTTTATTTTGGCGCGAAGTCCCTCAAGCTGAACCTAAATAGAAACATTGTTGCGGAACATCAGTGAAAGTCATTGTTGTGGAACTAGACGCGCGTCTTTGCTTGGATATTAGATGATGTACTCGTTATTATAGTGTGTATATCATGTATTGTGCACAGACCAAGTCACTATAAGAATGTATAGTGTTTTAATTGGTGTGTCAGATTATGATTGAGTCCAGCAGATGGCGCCAAAAGCACAGATGCGCTCATAGTTTCATTTTGAAGGTGAAGCGCGTGATGGGTGTGTGTGTGTGTGTGTGTGTGTGTGTGTACGTGCCAATAAACTCGTCTCCTTTGCGATATAAGAGCGACACAGTCAGAATGATGCTGCATCTACAGCACAACTTCAGCAGGTCTGTTCATCATCATCTTTTACTCATGTTTGATGTTTATTTCTTCATCTGTGACTCTCAAACTGTGTCTCACTGGAACATTCTGAATGGAATCGTTTTAATGTGTTTATTTGATCATATATATATTGTTTTAGGAAACCTCATTGTAACAGGTGAAAGATGTTTGGAGGATTTCTACAAATGCTCAAGAAGAAGAAGGAGGTGAGGAAGACTTCTCATCAGCATCAGCATCATAATCAGCCTGCTGTGGATAATTATTTTACTATCCCTGTTTAATTGTTCTAGTTAATTCCTTTGATTGGGTTTGTTGGATGTGCTGCACTTGGAGCAGCAACAGCTTCGATTTACTTCTTACTGACCAAACCGGATGTCATGTGAGAAACTTAGCTTTATTATGAGTTTAATAATAAGATTTAAGTTATGTATGGGGTTAATAATAAGCATTATTGTTAGTATTTATTTATTATAATTGCTGAACTTTGTTTTACTTGTCATTGTTGAGAAAATTAAAGTTTTAAATTGAACATACATAAAATGAAACTGTCTATGTAATTGAAAAGTTAATATTTAACATATAATATTATCAAAGCTGTGCAGTGATCAAATGTCTTGACTTTTATAGTTTAAACAGGACCAGAAACCCAGAGCCATGGGAGACATTAGATCCATCAAAACCACAGAAGGTAATAAACGCTCTTTATTCATAATGTGTTATGATAATGTTAACCAGCAGTCAGATATGTATTTATTCATTGTTTAGGCTGCATCAATGTAGATTGTAATCAGCAATAACATCAGATAAGAGTGAAAATACATGACCTTTGAGACACGACTCACGAGGAGATGCTCTGAACACAAGCTGAGAATTTCATGTTGACTTTAAACATTTAAAGTACGTTTAGTTGCGTCTTGAAGCTCAAATAAAGCTCCAGAGGAACATTAACAGCTTGTTTGTGTCTCCGTTCAGCTCATAACCATTAACCAGCAGTGGAAACCAGTGGAGGAGCTGGAGCTGGTGAAGAAACTGACCAAATGATCTCCTCTGTCTCTCTCTTCTGAATGTCCATGTTAATTTAATGGGGATGTTGGTTCTGTTATCTATGTTGACGGAGTGTTTGCATGCACTGGATTGTACTTTAAACATGCACTGTGCCTTTAAATGTGAAAATCACCTGTGTACTGGATGGGAACTTAAATAAATGAATGATATGAATTGAACATCTGTCTTTATGAAAGTGTAAGTCCTATTGGATATATGTTCTTGCAGATGAATTCCTCTCTAGTGGTTTCAGACTAGCCATTAATCTGTCCAGTGACGCTGGTCTCATTTCCTTCAGCCAGAACAACAAGAGAATAAATCAAACCTGTTGACAGATCATTGAGTCATTATATGTGATCTAATTGAAGAGGAAGTGCTGCTGAGGTCATAAACGACTCGGCGCTTCCGGCTTCTGTCTTCATGTTTGTTCCATTCATGGTTGAGAAACAATCGTTGATCTCTGAACTGAACAAGCTGCTTTCATTCAGAGCACAGATCGTCACAGAGGCTGATGAGGTTCAGATTCTGTGTGTGTGTGTCTGTCTGTCTGTTTGTGTGTGTGTGTGTGTGTGTGTGTGTGTCTGTCTGTCTGTGTGTGTGTGTGTGTGTCTGTCTGTCTGTGTGTGTGTGTGTGTCTGTGTGTGTGTGTGTGTGTGTGTGTGTGTGTGTGTGTGTGTGTGTGTGTCTGTGTGTGTCTGTCTGTCTGTCTGTCTGTGTGTGTGTGTGTGTGTGTGTGTGTGTGTGTGTGTGTGTGTGTGTGTGTGTGTGTGTGTGTGTGTGTGTGTGTGTGTGTCTGTCTGTCTGTCTGTGTGTGTGTGTGTGTGTCTGTCTGTCTGTCTGTCTGTCTGTCTGTGTGTGTGTGTGTGTGTGTGTGTGTGTGTGTGTGTGTGTGTGTGTGTGTGTGTGTGTGTGTGTGTGTGTGTGTGTCTGTCTGTCTGTCTGTCTGTCTGTCTGTCTGTGTGTGTGTGTGTGTGTGTGTGCGTGCGTGCGTCTGTCTGTGTCTGTCTGTCTGTCTGTCTGTCTGTCTGTCTGTCTGTCTGTGTGTGTGTGTGTGTGTGTGTGTGTGTGTCTGTCTGTCTGTCTGTCTGTCTGTCTGTGTGTGTGTGTGTGTGTGTGTCTGTCTGTCTGTCTGTCTGTCTGTCTGTGTGTGTGTGTGTTGTGAACGTATTGTGTTAGAGACACAAACACACCCTCATGAAATCTACTGCATCATCATGAACATTCCCATCAGCCCACATTCTCCAGCCACATGTGTAACCCTGTTTATTACTGGTTAGGACTTGTCTGTCATGTCCTGTGTGTGTGTGTGAGTGTGTGTGTGTGTGTGTGTGTACGTGACTCAGTGTTTTGTGCTGATGTCGCCGTCACATGATCAGGAAGTGTTTGACAAAAAGCTCTGAACCAACAAGCAGAACTAAACAACTGGAGACTGACAGCTAACGACTAACCGTCACGCGTCCATAACTGTAGCATGAAGATGAATGTACATGATAACGTGTTTTATCTGCTGTATTTCATCACTCTTTCAGATTTTAAAAACTAGTTACATTTTAAATGTGATATTAATGATTAGTTTAATGATTAGTTCATCCAAAAATGAAAATTTGCACCTCGGGCCATCCGAGATTAGGATGAGTTTGTTTCTTCATCAGATTTGTAGAAATGTGTCTCTGCATCAGTGTCTCAGCAATGGATGCTCTGCAGTGAATGGGTGCCGTCAGAATGAGAGTCCAAACAGCTGATAAAAACATCACAATAATCCACACCACTCCAGTCCATCAGTTAACATCTGGAGAAGACAAAAGCTGAAACAAATCCAGCATTAAGATGTTTTTAGCTCAAATACGAGTCCATAATCAAAATGTAATTTAATTTTTTTACTTGTTGTACCCCAAGAAGAATAGCCACTACCTTGGTAGTGGCTAACGGGGATCCAAATAAACAACCAAATAATCCATAATATCTCTTCCTCCAGTGAAAAAGTGCATCTCCTGTCGTCTCTCACATCAAAATCCAGCCACATATTAGTTTAGAGCTGTTTTGTCTTGTAAACGCTGCTTGATCTGATGCAGATTTCTCTCCTGATTCAGACCAGAACACTTTTTCACTGGAGGAAGTGTTATTATGGATTATGGACTCATAATTTAGTTAAAAGCGTTGGAATGAAAATAAAAAAATCCACCAAAAACTTCAATGTGGATTTGTGATTTGATATTATATTTAAAACTAGACAAAATAAAATGTCAAAAAAGGATCCATCCAAAAATTTTATAAAATTTGGAAACCTATGATTACATATTTTGAAAAGATGAAGACCTTCTAACTAAATAGGAGTAAAGTTTTAGAAAGGCCATCTGACTTTAATATACTTGGTTATGTCATGCTTGTTTATATATCTACACAGAAAGACCATTTGAGTGACCCCCCCCCCCCCTTTTTTTTGTGAACACTTATTTACTTTTAGCAAAATTGACTGATATATCTGTTTGATAACAAAATATTTAAATGTATCCTGCTATTTTGCATGTTTTGAAACATGTTTGAAAAATTAATAAATAAAGTGCAAAAAAAAAAAACGTCTTAATGCTGGATTTGTTTCAGCTTTTGTCTTCTCCAGATGTTAACTGATGGACTGGAGTGGTGTGGATTATTGTGATGTTTTTATCAGACTCTTATTCTGACGGCACCCATTCACTGCAGAGCATCCATTGCTGAGACACTGATGCAGAGACACATTTCTACAAACCTGATGAAGACACATCTGGGATGGCCTGAGGATGAATACATTTTTAATTTTGA
>CM049846.1:1130000-1135000 GCA_027422415.1 Schizothorax lantsangensis
CACTCCCGTCAGAATATAGATCAGCATCACACTGATTCCTGCGGACAGAACCTCTGAACACACAGAGACACATTTTCCATTTCAAAATGACATATTTTCCAGACTCAAATTTCCAAACCTCTCAGTAGATCTTCAAACCATATTTAACACAAAAGGAGCATTATTTTCAGATTTATATTAGGTATATTGTACGCTCATCTGAAAATATTTATTATGTTTATTCATTGATTTTCTTGAAGTGACAACATACAGAGCCCCTTAAAAAAAAAACACACACTTTTGCACACACGAGGAAGTTTTTGCGCCTTTGAGAATCTAATCACATGCACACTGGAATTTTTTTTGCATTAAAATTTCTACAAGTTTTACATATACTATAACCTATTTCCTTTGTGTGTCACTGCCATCTTACTATGGAGAAAATGAGAGCGTGGATGCACATGAATTATTAGAGATTAGTGCCGTCAAACGATTAATCACATCCAAAATAATTTTTTTGTTTACATAGTATATGTGTGTGTAGTGTGTATATTTATTATGTGTATATAAATACACACACATACAGTATATATTTTAAAAATATTTCCATGTATATATTTATATTAATATAATTTATATTACATATAAATATTTTAAATGTATAAACATAAAAAAAAAATTCTTAAATATATACATGCATATATTTAAGAAATATATTTGCATGCATGTATATATATTGATGGCGCCATTGGCGAAGTCTGTATATTTTTTATTGAGACTTTGTAATATGGTGCTAAAAACATCGTGAGAAGAAACCCAAAACACCTATAACCTGCATTTTTGCATTTCTTTCAGTCATGTTTAACAATCACTAAAGAATCATTAAACAGCTGCCATAAAAACACACTTCTTGTATGATGCATTTATTTTCATTAAATTCTTATTTTTCTATTATAGGAAACTAAACCGGGGCAAAAGTCTGGAAATGCAAATACTCTGCTTTCTTTTTTCTCCCCATATTTTCCAGACCTAGAAATTACTCAAATCAAATTTCATACTTTTACAAAGTGCGTAGGAACCCTGGACGTCACAAACGTGGCGAGACGAGATGCTTACCGAGCCGATGGAGGCCAAAGGTGAATCTGTAGGTGGGCGGTTTGGCCGAGAGCCAGAGCGCTAGCAGCGAAACCACGATCCCGATGAGGTCCGTTAACATGTGCAGAGCATCCGTCATGATGGCCAGACTGTTGGCCACGTATCCCCCTGAAAGACACAGAGCACCAGTGCTGGGCCGTAACTATAGTTACAGTAATGATAAGTGACCCTGGAAGCACAAAAGCAGTCATAAGTAACACAGGTATATTTGTAGCAATAGCCAACAATACATTGTATGGGTCAAAATTATACATTTTTCTTTTATGTCAAAAATCATAAGATTTTCTGGGGGGAAAAAATGCAGCGATTGAATATAGTTTATTTATAGTTATTTTCAAAGCTTCAATATGCTGCCAAAAAACCTTCATTATTGTTTATTTAATTCTGAATTCTAAATAACTAACCAAAATTAAAAATATTTTGCTTATAATTTCTGCACAGGAGAGACAAACAAAAGGAAATATATCGGTATCGGCCAAAATTAGATGAAAAATATCGGCATATCGGATATCGGCAGAAATCCAATATCGTGCAGCCCTAGTTTTTTACACACATTTTTAGAATTTATGCGCATCTTGGCATTTCCATCCAGTGTTTTTTTAATGCGATATACCAAAATACGCATAAAAATGGGTGGATGGAAACATTAGTGATATTTTATGACAATAAAGTAAAAGCTTTATTGACAATAAAGCAGACTTGACTATAAATGTCGATAAAAATGTATTGCGAAATGATGGCATTTCCATTAACCGATGTTATTTGACTAAAACGTAATTTTTCGCGATAAGTCATGCGACGGATTTTGGCTAGTGCCACTGAACGGCCTCATTTGAGGTTAGCTAGACCTTCAGATTAGAGGTCTTCACGGAGGACCCGAGACCCGAGGACCCGTACGGGTTCGGGTCTATATTTTAAATGGTCAGCCGGGTCCGGGTCGGGTCCCAATCTATTACTTCGGGTCCCGGGTCTTTGTAACATACCCGAGTCGATCGGAGAACACCGCACCCGCGAGTGATCAGTGTCAGTCAGCAGCATGCGTGTGTGTAACTTGCAGTTTGTACAATTAGGATGAGAAAAGTGTGAGCGGGAAATAACACGTGTTACCTCAGCCGCCAGAAACAGAGCGCGGGCGGAGTTAATGTAGCACTGCAAACGGACGGTGATCATGGATTCCTTCATGAGTGATGTGAAAAAAAAGCTGAAACAAAGCTGAAGAGACGCACCTGTTATTGAACACGCACGCAGTAAAGTGTAACGAACTTCTAATTCTGTGCGTTTTTTGCTTTATTACAACCAACAAAAAGTATCGTTATTGTAGTTCAAAAGGGTAAACGTAACAGTCGAAGCTGACTCGAGATGAAAAAAAAAACTGCGAAGTTGCATTAGTCATCCGTCTCCGTGACAGCAAGTGCTTTTGAAGCTGGAATAATGAGTGGATTAAAGCTGTTTCAGACGGTAAGAGAGAGGAACAGCCTAACATGGATGGACATGTATTGGCAAGGAGGATTGTATGCATCGCAGTCAGGGAGAGGGCTACTAACAGTAGTTAAGGCAAAAAGTTTATTGACTTCATAGCATTTGCTGTGCAATATGTGCCGATCGGGATGGGTACAGTCGGGTCTGTGTCTTCCCAGCCGGGTTCGGGTCCAACTTTCGAATAATGGTCGGGTCCGCGTCGGGTCCGGGTAGTACATTTAAGGCATTTATCGGGTCTACACGGGTTCGGGTCCCACTTTCAAATAAAATACGGGTCCGGGTCGGTTCCGCGCAGCACATTTACGGGTCTCTTCAGGTTCGGGTACGAATTTTTGGACCCGTGAAGACCTCTACTTCAGACTGACGACAGAAGGTCTGGGAACCTTGGCTGCTCTGAATGGCCAAGACCCGCCCAAGAGGCCATATGACTGACAGGTAAAGCAACCAATCACGTTTTGTTCGTGGAAATGTCCCCACAATAACAGACCGGTGTGTAAAACTCTCAGACGTATTTTAAAGATTCTATGCCGCGTACTTTACATATTTCACATACTTTTCAAAACCCAGCGTTTAGTTGATCCTGATAAGCGCTCGTCGTCACAGTTGTAAACATGAAGGGGTTTGACGTCAATGCATCGTTGTTTCCAGGCGGAACGTTAAAGAACACGACTCACGAGTTCAACCAATTCAACCAATCGGATGACGACTTCGTAACTCCTGAAGTGTTTCCAGCTATGTGTGCCGTAGACGTTCAGCCTGCGGTTTGTGGGCGTGACATATGAGGCATTGAACTATGATCATATGACTTTTTAACGTACGCCAAGTGACCTGTAAATGCGAAAAAACATTTCCATTGCAATTTTGCGAAATATTCCTTATTTGAATTGCTTGTAAAAGTACTCTTGCGAGCGTAAAAACTTTTTTGCGCTATATGGGTGTCTTTGTGTAATGGAAGCGTAGCTACTGACACAACCGAACGACTGACGCGCCGCCGCTCACCTATCAGCTCGCCCACCATGAACAGGAAGTAGAGCACCGCGGCGGCGCCCAGCTTCCTCATCACCCTCCTGCGCTTGTCGCGCTCTCTGGTTCTGCGGCATCCATCGCAGGGGTCCGGCGTCGGGCCGGGGCTCCCCAGACTGGACGAGGAGCCCAGCAGAGAGTCATCATCGTCCGCCAGCAGCGTGCTGACCGCTGCACCGTTGCGCGAAGCCACAGGAATATCGTCCAGTTCTCCGGACACCACCACCTTCAGCTGGCTAAACCGAGGCACCTCGTCGTCCTCCAGATCGTCGGAGAAGTCGAAGGCCGCCGTGTCGCTCAGGTGCCAGTTGTCCGTCGGCTGCCGGCGGAACACCGACCTCACGCGACCCATCAGCCCCGAGCCAGACATCTGTGAGGAACTCTAGTGACCACACAGCATCAACACAGCTGACCGCATCACTGACTCCAGGTTACCTGAACACACACACACACACACACACACACACACACACACACACACACACACACACACACACACACACACACACACACACACACACACCTGGTTAGGTCACGTGACACAGCTTCACGCGACTGATGATCGCTAGTCGCGCTGATGCGAATCTAGACTCTGTCAGTCAGTCACGCTAGCGGCTAGCGGTCAGTCCGTTCCGTTCACACTGAAAACACGCACTCCGGTTTATGAATGACGTAAACGAGCACCAACCTTTCGAGACTCGTCTTCTGTTCGCTGGTTCCGTCCATCGCGGTGTGTGTTCAGGCAGATCTCGGAGTGTGTGTGTGAGGGGGAGAGAGTGTTTGAGTGTTTGATGTTAGCGTGTCCACTCTGCGCTAGTCCCAAATCTGCTGCACTTCCGCCTGACGGAGAGCAGAGCGCGCGCAGGTTAGAACGTCATATTCATGTACAAAATTACCATATGTGTCCCTGGAGCACAAAAGCAGTCATAAGTAACACAGGTATATTTGTAGCAATAGCCAAAAATACATTGTATGGGTCAAAGTTAATATCATCATTAGGATATTAAGATCATGTTCCATGAAGATATTTAGTAAATTTCCTACCGTAAATATATCAAAACTTAATTTTTGATTAGTAATATGCATTGCTAAGAACTTCATTTGAACAACTTTAAAGGTGATTTTCTCAATATTTAGATTTTTTTGCACCCTCAGATTCCAGATTTACAAATATTGTCCTATCATAACAAACCATACATCAATGGAAAGATTATTTTCGTTGATGTATAAATCTCAATAATAATAAAAAATATACCCTTATGACTGGTTTAGTGGTCCAGGGTCACATATAACTGTTACTTATGGTTATGGATTATATTATATTATATTATATCATATTAGATTAGTTTATATTATTGTTATGT
>CM049846.1:1140000-1145000 GCA_027422415.1 Schizothorax lantsangensis
TTCAAGCGCCAACGGAGACGTCAGCCAATCAGATCGCCTCATGCAAATACTCAATCCCGTTCATGCAACACCAGAGAAGTATGTGATTGGTTGTTGTAACTATGACGGCGCGTCAGCACCACGCTTCAGACACGCCCTCCGTCAAGCGTTGACGCCGACGCCCCGTGTGAATGCAGCGTGAGCCAGAGCGCGCGCACACACACGTCACACACCGGATGTGTGTGCACTCAGATCACTTGGACATGGTTGTGTACAAGAGGTAAAAAACGATATAAATACTGTTAGTTTTCTCACACAAACCGCTCGTTTCGTGTCTTAGGCCATCAATGTGTAGTTACGATGGGGAATTGTTTAATTTGGATTTCTCTGTGCATGTTCTTTTTCCCTCTTATAGAGACAGTGACCTATACCTGCCATTATATGACTGACAGACTAGAACGGTTTGACCTAAAAACATCAAAATTGGATCTACTGAAGAAAAAAAGACACCTACATCTTGGATGCCCTTGGGGTAAGCTGATAGATACCACATTTTAATTTCAAAGTGAACTATCCCTTTAAAACGCTTTGCCATCGTCAGACTCACAGCCGATGTGTTTCAGTTCACAGAGGCCAAAGTTTATCACAGCAAACTGCTGAACATCCGCAAAGAAATGATCGTTCTGCACGACAAGACCACCAAACTGAAGGTTTGAGCTTTGCACTGGATCTACAGCTTCATGGTCCACACTCTTCATGTATTTCACACTGAAAAGAGTTCAAAACAAGCTCAAAATGTACTGGAACTCTTACAAATTCACATTTGAAAATTAAAATATCCTCACCCTCAGTTCATCAGAGATCAGGATGAGTTTGTTTCTTCATCAGGTTTGTAGAAATGTGTCTCTGCATCAGTGTCTCAGCAATGGATGCTCTGCAGTGAATGGGTGCCGTCAGAATGAGAGTCTGATAAAAACATCACAATAATCCACACCACTCCAGTCCATCAGTTAACATCTGGAGAAGACAAAAGCTGAAACAAATCCAGCATTAAGACGTTTTTAACTCAAATATGAGTCCATAATCCATAATAACTCTTCCTCCAGTGAAAAAGTGCATCTGCTGTTGTCTCTCACATCAAAATCCAGCCACATATTAGTTTAGAGCTGTTTTGTCTTGTAAACGCTGCTTGATCTGATGCAGATTTCTCTCCTGATTCAGACCAGAACACTTTTTCACTGGAGGAAGAGTTATTATGGACTCGTATTTGAGTTAAAAATCATCTTAATGCTGGATTTGTTTCAGCTTTTGTCTTCTCCAGATGTTAACTGATGGACTGGAGTGGTGTGGATTATTGTGATGTTTTTATCAGACTCTCGTTCTGACGGCACCCATTCACTGCAGTGATGTACTGTGTCTGTAGAAGCGAGCGCTGAAGCTGCAGCAGCACAAGCAGAAGGAGGATCTGGAGCGCGAGCAGCACAGAGAAAGAGAGCTGGAGCGAGAGAGACGTCTCATCGCCAAACCTGCCAAACGCAGCGACGCCGAACCGCACTGAGCACGCTCAGATACACGGCTCCGCCCACTGCACCGAGACTCCGCCCCCGAACACACATTCACGCATGCATCACGACTCTCGGAGGAAATGTGCTGATTTGATCAGGACTCAGTGATGAAGATGTGTTTCTCATGTTTGACCCTTCATCATCATCATCATCATCACGTGCATTTCTGTCCTGATAAATAATAATAAATGAATAAAACTCTAATGAAGGTGTATGAATCATCATATTCTCTACATGTGAAAGAAAATCGGCTAAAACTCTGTGTTATGAATATATATTAAATATTTATATATGATAAATACATGTAAATATTTTCAAAATATATGCTGTATGTGTGTATTTATATATACATAATAAATATATACAACACACATATATTATGTAAACAAAAACTTATTTTTATTAGTATATTTAGACTATTACTTTATAGGCATATTATTTTTTATGAAGCTTTTAATATATATAAATGTGATAAAACAGTAATACTTTACAGTGAATATTAATTTGTTAATATTAGTTAATGCATTAAACTACTCCCACAGCATTTATTAATCTTAGTAAATGTTAGTTTCAACATATTAATACATCATAAAAAAATCTAGTTATATTTGTTAACTTTAGTTAATGCACTCTGATCTAACATTAACCTTAACAAATGCATTTTATTAACTAATATTAACAAAGAAGAATAAATACTGTAAATAATGCATTGCTTATTGTTAGTTCATGTTAATGAGTCATTGTAAAGTGTTAGCGATAAAACATTGATATGTTTCATATTTGAATGCTTATGAACTTAATGAGCATCATAATATTTATGGGATTTATTTTGAGTGCTTTTTATAATAAGACAAAGATGCACCATGATACAAAAATATACACATCAATAAAGGCAGAGTGCATAATTAATGCAAAGCTTTATATTCATGCAAAATATTTTATTTTATTTATTTGCAATATGTTTGCTGGCAATTTCATCTCGTGTATGTGAAATGTTCCCACATTTGTACAAGAAAATTTAAGTATTATTAGTATGAGTGTTTTATGGAATATAAAAACCAAAAATGATTCAGAGATATAATTTTTAATATTTTTGTACTAGTGTGTGCAGGACACTATAGTTCATTTATGTAAGTGAGGAGAGCAAAATAAAGTAATCTGTGATATATTACACCCAAAAATTATTCATAAAGTGAACTAGCAGTAAAATTTGGGAGCAAAAATTATTCAGACACTTTGATCTGATCATGTGTTTTTTCTTTAATTGCTAATGTGATGTTTTTACACACAGACTGAACTAAATGAAGCATTGCTTGGTGATTGGAGCTAAATTGGTTTTATCTAATTGTGTCTTAAATTTAACATCTGACAGATATTCAACCCAATTCATTACATACCTTTCTATCAAAGTTATCTGATATTATCAAGATGAGTTTGTTCTGACACAGAGTTCTTCTCATATTTTATTACCATTTTCTAAACTATAGCTATAACTGTGATATAATGTTGAAGGTGTCTGAATACGTTGTGTTGCTGTAGTTTGATCGTCTGTCTCTACTTTATTTTATTGTCATTGTAACAGAGTTCCAATGAAATTCTCAGTGGCACAATACAATAAAATAACAAATGTATTAGTTTAAAAATGAAGAAATCCAGGCTCTGACCTCTAGGTGGCATCATGGGATTGATCCTGTGTGGACAGAAATGTTCCAGAAGTGGCACAGTGATGTCATGTGGCAGGTACCGTGGTATTACTGTGTTGTGTTAATGAAGCTAGCACAGACACTAGTGCTCTGACACAGACAGACAGGCCTGGTTTCCGCGCGGGCGTCTGGATCGGTGTCTGGATTTAGCTGTTTGGGCCTGAAGGAGAAAAACAAGCCCACGGCTCCGGAACCACAGACGCTGAGCACATGTGGAGATCTGTCTGCTCATAACAGCAGCTCAGGCTGGCGTTAGCTCGTGGTGAGACGCTGTGGTTTGCTGGCGTTATATAACGGGGGGTAATTGCTCTGGAATTGGGTGGAGTTTGTGTATTAGACACCAAACCCAAATATAGACTCCTACTTGTTTCTGCTCGACTGAAGAAACATCTGCTGCCTGAAAGAAAGCCTTCAGACACACCAGAGCGCACAACCAAAACATCACGGTTACTATAGTAACGACCTCTGACCTCTACAAGACCAGGGTGACCTATCTCTTAGTCTCTCTACAGTCCTCATGTGTGCATTTTTGCATTGCATTGATGCCGGCTTCTTTAATGTGCGATGCCTGCATGCTATTGGTCAAACTACTTTTTAGTCATTTTTTAGTCTTAGTCTGGAAAACAAAGACAAAACCTGCACATTTTAGGTGTTTTAATCATGGCTGGGAAGAAGCGGATGTATGGACACCCTACATGTTATTAGATGGTAATACTGTGGTACAGAAATTACATTCACATGCATGCATTTGTCAGATGTTTCTAAGCAATGCAACTTGCATTGAAGGCAAACATTTGATCAGCTCATGCATAACCTGGGGATCCAACCCATGGCCTTGTGTTTGAACACTATAATACTATAATGATTATTATATTCATGCATCGTGATATTTACTTGGTATTCCAAGCCAGGGTTAGTATAGTTAACTAAACTAAAACACACACAAAAAAAACACAATTTAAATTTTTTTTTGAACTTGAAGTATATTTAAATATATATATATTTGAAGTAAATTTAAAAAATGATAAAAGGAGAAAAAAATTATTTACCTAATAAATCAATTGTTTACTTGACTACAACTAAAATAACTTAAAATAAAAATAAATTAAAATTATAGATATTTTTAAAAACTACAAAAACATAAAATTACTGAAACTTTAAAACTAAAATGACAAAAAAAAAATATTTTAAATATTAATAAACAATTATAGTATCTCAATGATACTACACTGTAAAAAAAAAAAAAGTTGTTTCAACTTAAAATAATTTGTTAAAATTTTTAAGTCAGAAGGGTAACACATTATTTTAACTTTTTGGAACCAATTTTTTTTTTACAGTGTAAAATAACACTTTTCCAAGGTATGTTTTTACTATAATGCATGTCCTAAAGCAGAGTATTGTGTTGTGTTTGTTTGTGGACTGTGATTGTGATCACCTCTTCATTTATCATCATATATGAGAGGCCAAATTATGAAGCTGCGCTGAACAATGCAGCGGTTTCACTGTAAAGTAAATGTAGAAATGTGAGTTTTGATGTGGCAGAAACATAACAGCAGCGTTTGATTAAAGCAGAAAACCCAAGCGTGTTCAAGAGAACAACAGACAGACGTGATAGTGCTGGTGATGAGGAGCTTGTTTATGCCGTGAGTGAATGAGCTGGTTAACCCTGAACCACAGCCAGACCTGGAGGAGGAGACCTCTGTTTATTTGTCTGACTGTCTCTTCCAGCCGCTTCTAAACCTCAGGAAAGAGT
>CM049846.1:1150000-1160000 GCA_027422415.1 Schizothorax lantsangensis
GCATTATGTGAATGTGGTCAGTGGGTTTGGGGTCAGAACAGAGTTGGTGTTTTCACTCTATTTTGGGTTTATGAGCAGCACATTCTCCAGACACACACTCACTTCAGTGGCTTCATTCACAGTCTTCATAATGACTGGAGCGTCCGGCTGAAGAAACCGTGGTTTAGCTGCTGTTTACTGAATCTATGGGTAACATGCAAGTCACAAACACAACAACTCAAACAAACTCGCCGTCAGCAGAGTATTTACGTTTCTAAAACGCCGAATTCAGTCAAAGTTCATTTATATATACACAATGGTAATTCAAAGTGCTTTACACATAAAAGGAATTCAAATAATCATAAAAAAATACATGCTTTTTGGTGATTCATAAACACAAGTTAATGGGTACCGGCCCTTTAAGAGTAAATTATATCAGGCAATACAAAATGAATCCCCATGGCTCCTGGCGATATATTGAGGTCTTATGAAGTGACCTCTAGACTGGACTATTGTAATGCACTGCTAGCTGCTTGTCCTGCATCTTCAATAAACAAGCTACAGATAGACAGCAGCTAGAGTCCTTACCAGCTCAAGAAGATATGATCATATTACCACTATTTTACAGTCTCTGTACTGGCTACCTATTAAGTTCCGTATCAGTTACAAAATATTATTACTTGCCTATAAGGCCCTAAATGGTTTAGCTCCTAACTAGTCTTCCATCACCTTCCATAAGGTCTCAAAACTCTGGACTCTTGGTAGTACCTAGAAGAGCAAAGTCCACTAAAGGAGGGAGAGCTTTTTCATATTTGGCTCCCAAACTCTGGAACAGCCTTCCTGATAACGTTCGGGTCTCTGTTTAAATCTAGATTAAACACACATCTCTTTAGCCGAGCATTCATACAATGCATCTCATAATCTTGTACTGCAGTTATATCTGATCAAACGCACATTATTATTCTTTAGCTTGGGTTGAATAAATCATTTTTGCTTGGATGGAACAACAGCTACTCTAATTATGTCTATTTGTTTCTCTGTTTCTGCCACAAGCTTCAGTCTGGATCTGATCTGAGAAGAGATGATGCTGACCCCTCAGACAACATACACAATTAACTAATTTTGCCATAAGTTAAATATATTAAGTTTCTAAATGTATTGTAGAAACTTAATTTCCTGTAAAGCTCCTTTGCAACGGTTGTATCGTAAAAAGGTGCTATACAAATAAACTTGAATTAAATTGAATTATGAAGTGAAACAACAGGTCTGTGCAAGAAACTCAACAATACAGCATTATTACTGTAATTATTTTGCCGTGAACTGATTCATTCAGAGAGTTTGTTTCAAAGAACCGGTTCAGTTCACGTAATCAAGCAATGATGACACGTATAAACACAATTATACTATTAAAACACCCAATAATGTGTTAGTGTTACAGGCCTTTTGTGCTTTTGTTCATTGTATAATAAATAAAAACAAACAGATAGAATACAAAAACATTAGAAAAGCTAGTGTTAGTTTCATAAACCTAAACTATCTTCATCAGCTCAGCTTTTCCACATGAAAAAATACTATAGTAATTTATAGCAAACACTATAGCGTTTTTGAACCATACTATAGTTATATTATAGTGTTTACAACACTTTGTTAATGACTGCTATAGCATACTATAGTGAACTGATCAACTGTAATAAATACTGTATTTACTACAGTAAACTCTAGTGTATTGTAGTATAATATACCCTATAGTTGTAGAAAACTTAGTACAGTATTGGGTAAAGTCATTTGTTTATATTAGTCTGTCAAATGAGTAATCACATACAAAATAAAAGTTTTTGTTTACATAATATATATGTGTTTTGTGTATATTTATTATGTTTATATAAATATACACACATGCATGTTTATATTTATATTCATATCATTTATATTATATATAAATATATTTAAAATACAAACATTAAATATATACATGCATGTGTGTGTATTTATATATGCATAATAAATATACACAGCACACACACATATATTATGTAAACAAAAACATATTTTGGATGTGATTAATCGTTTAACAGCACTAATTACTATAGTTGTTATATTACCACAGCAACTATAGAATTACCACAACAAATTAATTCAAGTACTTTACTATAGTATGGTTCAAAAACACTATAGTATTTACTATAAATGAATTTTCATGTGGGAGAAACACCATAGAAACTTTGATTTCTCCTCTTTATTCAAGTGTTTGGTTGATTGGTCGTTGGTCCGAGTCGAATGGTTTCTTCAGTTCAGTGATTGTTTGAGGAACCGGATCACTTCATTCATCACAGGATCAGATATACACCGATATTTCTGCTCAGTAACATCACTCCGAAGCGTATGCCTGAGAAATAATGTTCAGTTTCTTGCACAGACCGATCGTTTCGCTTCATAAGACCTCAATATTTACATTCAGTCATTTAGCAGATGCTTTTATCCAAAGAGACTTGGAAGCAATCAAAATCAACAAAAGAGCAATGATATAACAAGCAGTTAGTAAATGAATAGAGCGATTTCGTGTAGACGTCACAGTTACGTCACTCGCAGCTGCGGCGGCAGAAACACACGTGCTGCGTCCCAATTCGCCTACTTATACTATGTACTAAAAGTATGTACTCTTTTTGTGAAGAAAAAGTACATACTTTTGAGTATGTAGCAGAATAGTAGGCACGCTTTGGGACACTACTTCCTCATAGCTGCTTCTTTGGACACTCTGTTGCTTAGTTACGAGCATCCTGTAACTGTTTAAACTGCTGTCAATCATCTTATCACAGTTAACATCTGTTGCTTAGTTACGAGCGTCCTGTAACTGTTCAAACTGCTGTCAATCATCTCATCACAGTTAACATCTGTTGCTTAGTTACGAGCATCCTGTAACTGTTTAAACTGCTGTCAATCATCTTATCACAGTTAACATCTGTTGCTTAGTTACGAGCATCCTGTAACTGTTCAAACTGTCCTGTCAATCATCTCATCACAGTTAACATCTGTTGCTTAGTTACGAGCATCCTGTAACTGTTTAAACTGCTGTCAATCATCTTATCACAGTTAACATCTGTTCTTAGTTACGAGCATTGTAACTGTTTAAACTGCTGTCACTCTTATCACAGTTAACATCTGTTGCTTAGTTACGAGCATCCTGTAACTGTTTAAACTGCTGTCAATCATCTTATCACAGTTAACATCTGTTGCTTAGTTACGAGCATCCTGTAACTGTTTAAACTGCTGTCAATCATCTTATCACAGTTAACATCATCCACATTTCGTCTAATTTAATTTCCTACCGTATTGGAGAGAAATAAAGAAGCAGATCGTGGGTCTTTCATGCCGAGAACTCTCTTCATGTGTTGCATAATGATGCATTTCAAAGTTAAACACCAAACGTATCATTATAAAAGTTCACAGTGTTGCTTCAGATGAAATATAACGTGGATAACATTAAATAAATATTTTTAAATCAGGTTAGACATTGATTATTTATCACTCAAATCCCTTTCTCTGTCTGTCCGTTGGTCGCGCGTATCCGCCATGTTTGTAGTTTTTTTAACACTTTTTATGCGTGTTTGTAGTTCTAATCGAATCCTCGTCCACAGCGAGGGCAATATTAGCCGTTAGAGCGTGCATCGATCTGCACTTCAAATTCTAACCGGAAGAAGTAGACCATCCGGGAATCTTTGGCATACTTTTTTAAACATACTATGATTTGGGACATACTAATTCTATTTTCGAATACTATTTAGTACGGATAGTATGCGAATTGGGACGCAGCATCGGTAACGGAGTGAAACGGGAAAAATCCACGGAATAAGAGATCAAATGTATTGTTGTGCTTTTGGATGTCATAATCAGAATATAAATAATTTTTATAGAATACTGTCATCAAAAACGCCATTTGAAGCTAAACGCAGACGTTTAAACGGCTATGATTACTCTTGGATGGGTTAAATGCAGAGGACAAATTCCGAGTATGGGTCACCATACTTGGCCACACACCACTTCCCTTTCCCTTTCCCCTTTCCTTTTTCTACATTTAAAGCATAAATTTGATTTAAACAATAGTCTACATAATATTCACATATGCAGTTCATAGGGAACATATTATATTTGCCCTACAGCATGGAATACTATTTAAACCTATAGCATTTTACATTTAACGTTACCTATTTTGTCTCACAATTCTTTTTTTCTCGCAAATGCAACTTTATATCTCGTATTTCGGACTTTATAACTCGATTTAACTCAACAAAAGCGAATCGGTCCATTCTGAGGGGGGAAAAACACCAGAAGCGTGGGATATAAACTCGAAAGAGAGAACGACGTGTTGATTTTTCTTATCAGAATTGTGAGATACAATCTCGGAATTGCGAGAATAAACTCAGAATTATGAAATATAAACTCAAATGTACCTTTTTTATTCTTTTATTCCATGGTTTCAATAGACCGCCACTTGAAAACGGTCATTTTCTGCCACCAGATAGGCTCCGCCCACAAAAAAACGTCATCACTGTTTGGAAACACCAAACTGGTGTATAGAGAGCAAGTCTAAAAGGGGCAAGTTGTTGTTTTTTTAAAGAATAGAATTAGAATAGAGTGCTAGAATATATCGTCAGAAGCCATGGGTTCATTTTGTGTTGCCCAATATGATTTTTTTGACTCTCAAAGTGCCGGCACCCATTGACTTGTGCTTTATAACTCACTAACGAGCACAGTTTCAGCTAAAAATCTTCTTTATCGTTCTATAACGAACAAAAGCCACCTACATCTTGTATGATCTGAGTGTGAGTAAATTCTCAGCACATGTTAATATTTGTGTGAACTATCCCTTTAAGATCACAGGCCTGAAGATCATGTTCTTGAAGGACGGTCAGGTGCAGTGAGATGTTCTCCTGAAGTTAATCAGCTCCTCGCACCGTCTGAGGCGTGAGATTACAGAAGCTATCTATCAGTCGCTGCAGCTGCAGTGACGCAGAGTCAGGACTGTATTTAGTGGTGAGCGTCTGAGAGGATGCGTTTAAGAAAAGAAATATGACGGAAACCATAATAACAGGTCTGACTGTCTACAAAAACACAGTCAGAGACTCTGAATGTGGAGTAAACAGGAGAACGTGCATGTGATGTTACCTCAGCTACTGCTTCACTGTGTATGAAATACATAATAGATTTGATGAGGGTTAGCAACTGACTTGCTTTGGCATACGGTCTATAAAAATTGGTATGATTACCTAATAATGAGCTGCTTACACTCTTAAAAAAATAAAGGTGCTTAAAAGGCTCTTTCACAGCAATGCCATAGAAGAACCATCTTTTTATAATCTGAAGAACCTTCTTTCACCAAAAAGCAGCTTTTGTGAAACAAAGATGTTAAACGTTCTTTATTGAACCATTTAGACAAAACGTTTCTTCTATGGCATCGTGAAGCACCTTTATTTTTAAGTGTGCATATGAATTGCATGGACTATTTTGATACTTTTATGAGGCATCTGATCAATATTTGCATTTATAATACAACGCAGAGCAGTTGAACACATCTCCACTGAAGCAGAGGTTTAATTTTAGCATGAATGAACACTTTACCCAATAAACAGTCCACAACAAACGTGTCGCAGGAGCTTCGATTTATTTGCAAGCTGCAACCATGCTCAGAACATTCTCCATCCTGATGTTGATACAGACACAGCCTTATAACAGCTGGAGAAGCAATAAATACAGAGGATATAAAACCGGATATAAAAACAACAGCGATGCAGATGCTGGAGTAAAACGCAGGAGGCGATGCGAAGCTGCTTCGTCCTGCGGCGCGGGAACGCTGAAGCCGATCAACAGATCTGAAACACAGACGTCACATGATCAGGACTGAGCATGAAGAACACACTGGGCATCAGAAGGTCGTGTACACACCTTTGTTCAGGGCAGATCGTTCAGAATGTTTCCGTACACAATGTTGTACATTTGTTCCTTGGACATGGTTCCATCTAGTTGCACTGCAACACAAACACGAGTAAAGTCTCAGTGACGCTCGAACAGAAGCAGTGTTACTTTTAAAAGCAATGCATTACAATATCGCATTACTCCCTAAAAAAGTAACTAATTGTGTTGCTTAGTTATTATGGATAGTAATGCATTAAGGCACTTTTGCTTAACTTTCTCATCTGGCCTGGGCTTGCTTGTTTTTAATATAAAAACCTCTATAAACATTTAAAACCAGTCTTAAAACATTTGTTTGAAGAGGCCTTTGCTGCTTTGTGAGGACTATTGGTTCAGATTAGATGCATTTGTATTAGTTTATTGCATTTGCTCTTGCTTTGTCTTATGTAACTGTACAGCACTTTGATGCATTTTTTTTTAAGAAAAGGTGCTTTATAAATATATTTTGATTTGAAATAAAGCTGTTTTTGGTAAATGTAAAAGCCTTTTCACACCAAAAGTGAAATGCATAAACCTCAGACTGAAGGAAACAAACACGTTTGCACAGTAAAGCAACTAAAGCTCAAAATGTTGCATCGCAATAATTTTTTTGGGGTTATTAGTATGGTTGAATTAATAAAATAGGATTAAATAAATACAGGATATCTTTTATTTAACATTCAATTATTGCAGGTTTGCATTTCACCGTTTTTATTGATTTTGAGGAATACTGAATGTGTTTTTGTGCAGGTGAGATGAGTAAATGCATATTCATATTTAGTCTAGGACTACAGTAAGATCATGTTCACACAGTGCACACAATTCTCTCAACATGGTAACATGAGAGCTGTCAGTCAACAAAGTAACTATAGTAGTAACTCCAATGTCTTCATGTAAATTAAAAAGTAATGCATTACTAAAAGTAATCAGATTACGTTACTTGTAATGCATTGATTAGCAGGAATTTTGCATAGACTTCCAAGATTCAACGCTTACCGACATCAACCCCTGAGTCTTCCATGATTTTAGTATGTTTGACATACATGGGCCAGACGTGTCCGTCGAACAGACCGGGGGGGTCCGGCACAGAATAGTTCCTTGAGCTGAAACACAGAGGAGTGAAATCAGATGCGTGTTAAACCTTCATCCGCTCCTTCAAACGCAGCAGACGTCACTCACCTCCTCCTCTTTTTGCACTCTTCGTATGGAATGGAAATAAAGTATCGTTGGTTGAACACATCGATCAAAGGTCTGCGCAAAAGAAAACAGCGTTTAGTAAAAGCATCAATCGAACACGCGTGTGTTGTGATGATAGAGATATCGCTTGTGCCTGATGTCTTTGACGATATGAAGATGATTTTTACTATTATTATTGTCAGGCTAGTAATACCATCTAATTAATATGAGGGCTTATTCGTTCCATCAGATTAACTTTTCCGCGTTTTTACAGTGTTGCGCATTATAACCAATCACACACGATTACGTTGCGTTTATGAACACAATGGCCAATCAGAGGCGTTCAGATGAGTCATCGCTCTTTGGCGAATTCTCTCATCATAAACAACAAATAGCATGTGCGATGCAAGCATGAGAGATTTATTAATTTATTGATTTTAAACAGTGTAGATAGCTTCACTGATTATAACAGTGTTTTTTAAAGTGCATAAACACACTGAATTGATGTTCTTTGGTAGCGTAAATGTTCTTTGCTCGTTTTCTGTAGCTGCTTTTTGATTAACTGAGGAAAATGTAAGCATTATAATTAGTAACTTAAATTGTTATGTTAAATACAGATTCAGACATAGTTAAAACATTAGGCTTTACTCTCCAGCAAGGACTTATAATATTTAAATTAGCACAATAATATCGTGTATCGGCTAGGGATGGGCATTTTAAGCAAAAGTAATATTTGATAATCGCTGGGTATTATTCGATTACTATTGAAGATGAACTGAGCGAGGCACGGAGCGATCACATTAGTCAAAGGAACAGGGCTTTGGGGCTCAGACACGGTTTAAAACGCCTAGTGCGAGTACATCTTTAGAAAATGAATCGCACAACCTAATTGATGTTCTATAGTTAAATCGACTAATCGAATATTCGAAAATCGTGACCCATCCCTAGTATCGGCGATCTCACAGGCTGACGATATGACAATTGAGCATATCGTCCAACACTAGCGTGTATGCATCGCTCACCCGTAGGTGTAGAGCAGAAACCCCTCCACGATCAGGACGTGAACGCCTTCGTCTTCATCCTGATTGCGTGGAAGGATCTCCGAATCCAGCGTGTTGTTGACGCCGTGGGATCGTTCGAACTTGACGGGGTTCTGCTGCCAGGCGTGGATGGTGCTCATCATGGCGTCCATGTCCAGAGCGCTGATGACTGCGGAGGGAAACACGCAGAAGTGAGCACAAGGACGCGGAGCGCCAGACATGCAAAAACACACACACCAACCCCCGGATAAGAGCCCGGCTTACCATCGTACTGCTTAAAGCCATCTTCACCAACTTCAATCTCATCTTGGGGCTGAAACATACACCAATGAGATGCACTCCAGAACACTGTGCACCCTCCCACCGCTAAACCCTTAACATCTGACCTCTATGTGTGATCAATGCAAAGCTCTGCTTTCTGATTATACTGACCTTGAAGAAGTCATCCTGGTGGACCACACAGCAGTTGGGCAGGGTCTTGATCAGTCTGTCCGTCAGTGTTGTTTTGCCACCGTTCGTGACCCTGTGGGACGGTGCCAACAATACATTGCATGGGTTAAAATTTCCAATTTTTCTTTTATGCCAAAAATCATTAGGATATTAAAGATCATGTTCCATTAAGATATTTAGTAATTTTCCTACCATAAATATATCAAAACTTAATTATTGATTAGTAATATGCATTGCTAAGACTTCATTTGAACAACTTTAAAGATGATTTTCTCAATATTTAGATTTTTTTGCACCCTCAGATTCCAGATTTACTAATATTGTCCTATCATAACAAACCATACATCAATGGAAAGATTATTTATTCAGCTTTCAGTTTTTTTAATTGACCCTTATGACTAATTTTGTGGTCCAGGGTCACATATGCATGTCAAACGCCAAGTGCCACACCTTAAAGGGACAATTCATCCAAAAATGAAAATTCTGTCAATATTTACTCAGCATCAAGTTGACGGTAGCCACGGACTTCCATAATATAGGAAAAAAGTAAATGGCTACCAACAGTCTTCAAAATATCTTTTGTGTTCAGCATAAGAGAGAAACCTTGTACAAGTTTAGAACGACTTGAAGAGCCAGTGACAGAATCTTTCATTTTAGGTGAACTGTCTCTTTAAATGCACATCACACGCTCACAATGGAATAAACACGTAAAGCAGTAAAGTTTCCGCGTAATATGTTACCATGGTAACACCATAGCGTTCGCCAAAATGCCAGTTACTATTACATAATAGTCATTAATTAACTAATTAATCTAGAAAAACGCTTCAGAATCTTCCGTTACGTTTTTTCTTAAACATTCCCGCCTAAACCGGAGCTCCTGCCGTTTAAACGCCGCGCTAACGGTAATTTCGGCGGGAATGATTGTTACTATGGTGATTATTTCTCTCCCCTCAAACAGAATGAGACTGGCACGCGCTCCGCTCGCTCACTCACCCTCCGATTCCGATGATGAACTTCATCCTCAAACCGAGTCAGACGCGCGTCAATGTGGTCAAAAGCTGTTAATAACACCAATAACGGATCGATGACCGTACGAAGGAACGCGTGAAAAGAGAAGGTTAAAGGAAATGTCAACTACTTGAGTCCTCCATGACGCTGAATGAAAGCTGGACGATGGCGCTTCTTCGCAATCTTCCACCAAAGAGAAACTCGTGCGCTCGCTGCTCCTCAGACACTACCGGCTGCTGCGCGCTGATTGGCTATATAAACACAGCGGGCCAAAACGGAAACCGCGCTCAGCCAATCAGAGCGCAGGATTCTCAGAAGCTCCGCCCCAGCGTGGGCCAGTCAAATGGTATTTTTGTATTGTGTGATTCATGACGTTCCTTTGCAATTTAAGGATGGTTCTA
>CM049846.1:1170000-1180000 GCA_027422415.1 Schizothorax lantsangensis
ATAGCGCAGAAACTCGTCGGAACTCGCTTTGTTTTGGAGCTGTGGCTCGGAAGCGGCAGCGATGGCAGTGAATGTGTGGTCGTTCCTCCTGCTGATGTGGGTTTGCTCGCAGGTGAGCGCTGAAACCGAGTCAGTCCGACTCTGAGCCGAAGATTCGCGAATCAGTGAATCAGCTTCTGTGTTTCTGCTCGCAGGTCCACGGTCAGGAGGCGGTTCTGCACGTGTCTAATGGATCTACAGTCAGAGAATACTGTCTGCTGTACAACTCAACCTGGAGCAACATCTCAGACAGCCTGAGCCGAGCTGTGAGACACACACACACACACAGAGAGAGAGAGAGGGAGACACACACACACACACACACAGAGAGAGAGAGAGGGAGACACACACACACACACACACACACACACAGAGAGAGAGAGAGGGAGACACACACACACACACACACACACACACACACACACACACACACAGAGAGAGAGAGGGAGACACACACACACACACACACACACACACACACACATCAGAGAGAAGGAGACACACACAGAAAGAAAGAGAGAGAGACACACACACACACACACACAGAGAGAGAGAGGGAGACACACACACACACACACACACACACACACACACACACACACACACACACACACACACACACATCAGAGAGAAGGAGACACACACACACACACACACACACACACACACACACACACACACACACACACATAAGAGAGAGGGAGACACACACACACACACACACACACACATCAGAGAGAGGGAGACACACACACACACACACACACACACACACACACACACACACACACACACACACACACACACACACATACATACATCAGAGAGACACACACACACACAGAAAGAAAGAAAGAGACACACACACATACATACATCAGAGACACCCAGAATCACACTCACACACACAACACACATGCGCATGCTTACACATGATTCATATGTACCAGGTTCGCCTCAGTCTGAATCCATTCTTTGCTGTGTGTGTGTGTGTCTGATATATATGTGTGTGTGTGTGTGTGTGTGTGTGTGTGTGTGTGTGTGTGTGTGTCTCTGATATATGTGTGTGTGTGTGTGTGTGTGTGTGTGTGTGTGTGTGTGTGTGTGTCTCTGATATATATGTGTGTGTGTGTGTGTGTGTGTGTGTGTGTGTGTGTGTCTGATATATATATATGTGTGTGTGTGTGTGTGTGTGTGTGTGTGTCTCTGATATATATATGTGTGTGTGTGTGTGTGTGTGTGTGTGTGTGTCTCTGATATATATGTGTGTGTGTGTGTGTGTCTCTGATATATATATGTGTGTGTGTGTGTGTGTGTGTGTGTGTGTGTGTGTGTGTGTGTGTCTCTGATATATATGTGTGTGTGTGTGTGTGTCTGTGATATGTGTGTGTGTGTGTGTGTCTGATATATATATGTGTGTGTGTGTGTGTGTGTGTGTGTGTGTGTGTCTCTGATATATATATGTGTGTGTGTGTGTGTGTGTGTGTGTGTGTGTGTGTGTGTGTGTGTGTGTGTGTGTGTCTCTGATATATATATATGTGTGTGTGTGTGTGTGTGCAGGTGTCCTATCCGCTGCGGAGCCTGATGTCCAGTGAGCTGTGTGTGAAGGGTCAGCAGGGGTCTCTGGAGGGTCAGGCTGTGGTGGTGATGCGAGGCGGCTGTGAGTTCAGTCAGAAGGCTCTGGTGGCTCAGGATCTGGGTGCGTCTGTGCTTCTGATCGCTAGCGTGGATAATCTGGTGACTCCGTCAGCGAACGACTCTGAGCTCAGTAAGATGAAGATTCCCGTGGCCCTCGTCAGACACCGGGATGTTCTGGACGCGCTGCAGGTGAGGATGATATAGCGCTTCACACAGTACAGATCGTTTCATTCACAAAAATATACAGGAAAATAACAGTGTAGAATTCATCAGTTATGAATCAAATTCAGTTATAAAGCTGCTCTACAGAAGACATGATTCAGTAGGGTTTCCAAAGGTCTTAAACTTAAGTCTTAATTCACTCCAAGACCTATAAAGTCTTTAATCAGAGCAGAAAGTCATAAATTCATAAAGTCGTGGCAGTAAATGTTGCATGCACTGTTAAAAAAAACTCTTCCTCAATATTTTTGTTTTGTTTTCCAGTACAAATATCTCAACATCCTTAAATCAAGATACATTTACTTGAAGAAACATATGAAGTCTTGTTTTCTGAGAAACTGAACAAAATTAAGTGTTTATGATTAAAACAAGAACAAGTATCTGTCGATGTGAAACAAAAGCTTGTTTCCACTTTGAATCAAGTTGATTTTTCTGAGCCCATTTGCACATATTTGTTCTTGTTTTAATCATAAACTCAGTTCATTTTTGTCTGTTTCTCATAAAACAAGACTTTTTATCTTCTATCATTGTGTTTCTCCAGTAAATGTATCTTGATTTAAGAATCTTTACACTGAAAACAAGGCAACAATACAGAGTAAGATCAGCACGTTTAGATTCAGTGACAGTTATTTCCATATTCTAGTGTTTATGAGCAGATATTCAAACATGCTTTGTTTTTTGTAAAAGTAATGGGAATGAATGGGAAGTTGTATCTTCAAACTTTAAAGCGTTGCTGTGTTGTGTTTTGTGTTCCACTCAGTTTATTCCTTAAAATATCTTCATAAAGAAAATCCTGGCTTTAGTCCACTTCACAGTTCAGTGCTGAATAACAGTGTCGCAAAATTAATCAATTATGAAAAAATCAATTTCATTTATAAAGCAGAAGACAGAGTCATTATTCAATCATTCAATTCAGTTATTTATGAAACAAATTCAATTTTCTCAGTGTTGCAGCTCTACAGAAGACAGTATAGTTATTATTCAATCATTCAATTCAGTAGTTTATGAATTGTCAATTGTGAATTATAAATGAATGGTCTGATGGAGTCGGTGATGTTTGTGAGTTTGATCAGTGCTGATGGAGAGTCTGCTCTCTCAGGTGTTTCCTCAGGGGATGGAGGTGAGGTTATACGCTCCTCCTTTTCCTCCGTTTGACGCCAGTATCGTCGTCATGCTGCTGATCGCTGTGTTCACGGTGACGATGGGCGGCTTCTGGAGCGGCGCGGCCGAGAAGTGAGCTGCTACTCATTATTATTATTATTTGCTCTCATGTGATGGTAGGGCCCTATGAAAAGTTTAATTTTCATTTGATTAAAAGATAAATTAATATTTTATGCCTTCATTTGATAACCAGAAAAAATTATATACAAAATACAGGATTACTTAGGGGAGAAAAATAACATTTCATAGGGTTATTGTAAAAATAAACTTTAATAAATTAAGTTTTTGCACTCAATACATTTTTAATACATTTTTGCACTCTAATAATTAGACACGCTTAAACAGATTAATAAAACAGAAGGTGAGAAAAAATAAAACATTTCAAAGGGCCCTGAACATGTAATTTTTGTTAAACTTTTAATAAATCGATGTTAAATTGTATACGTTTCAGAATTTTAATTAATTAGACTTGCTTTTTGATTAATAAAATGTAATTTAACCATTAAAAAAAGAGTCCAGAAAAATTAAGATGGAAAAAAATGAATTTGGAAAAAAATAAAAAGGATTTAATAGGGCCCTATATCAGGTGCTGACTGATGGACCGCTGTCTGTATTGTGTGTGTGTGTGTGTGTGTGTGTGTGTGTGTGTATCTCTCTCTCTCTGTGTGTGTGTGTGTGTGTGTGTATCTCTCTCTGTGTGTGTATCTCTCTCTCTGTGTGTGTGTGTGTGTATCTCTCTGTGTGTGTGTGTGTGTGTGTATCTCTCTGTGTGTGTGTGTGTGTGTGTGTCTCTCTCTCTGTGTGTGTGTGTGTGTGTGTGTGTATCTCTCTGTGTGTGTGTGTGTGTGTGTGTGTGTGTATCTCTCTCTGTGTGTGTATCTCTCTGTGTGTGTGTGTGTGTGTGTGTGTATCTGTGTGTGTATCTCTCTCTCTCTCTGTGTGTGTGTATCTCTCTCTGTGTGTGTGTGTATCTGTGTGTGTATCTCTCTCTCTCTGTGTGTGTGTATCTGTGTGTGTATCTCTCTCTCTGTGTGTGTGTGTGTAGGCAGAAGCAGGCCGCGGGTCCGGAGTGTGACTCGACTGATGGACGCTCTGACAGCAGTGAGCTCTCGCTCTATTCTCCTCTGAAGGTGCTGGTGTTTGTGGCCATGATGTGTGTGATGCTGGTGCTCATGTACTTCTTCTACCGCTGGCTGGGTGAGTCCTGCTGCTTTATAATTAGGGCTGCACGATATATCGTTTCAGCATCAACATCGCGATGTGTGCATCTGCAATAGTCACAATGCAGGATGTGTGATGTTTAGTATAGTGATCGTTATATTTTCTATTCTTTTCTATATATTTCTTTGCTCACAGACAAAAGTGTCAAGTGGACACAAAGTGATCTTTGCAGATCATCTGAACTTTGTGTCAGTACGTCATAAACAGAACGAGGCATCAGTTTACTGTCGGGGATTTGTAGTCTTGCACCGCATCTAGTGTAGCGTCACTGATTATTATTATAATGTGTTCTGTAGTATTTTGTCGTCCGGTGAAGACACGGTGAGAGACACAGATGCACATGAACACTGAATTCTGTTCACTATTTGTGCCTGAAATGACACATACGCACAAAATTATGTCAAAATGCATGTCTCTACAAGTATGCTTGTAAACACAGTTGCTTAAGGCTTAGTGAAGGACAACAATTGAGAAAGAAAATGATGTGTAACAGTATATTGGTTCACAGCAGTTTAACGTTCCTGTTGCTTTCTGTGTCATGAATGTTAATCAAACAACAAAACAGAGAAAAACACTTTTGTAGCTTTAACACAGATTTAATACATTTAAATCATACAATGAAGACTGTGCAGTGTTATTTTTCATTTGATTATTCAGTTTCTGTACCTGAATACTGTTAGACTTAACTGAAAAAATATAAAGCACTGTTTATTTCATTTGTATATTTGTTCTATTATATATATGACCCTGGAGCACAAATCCAGTCATAAGTAGCACAGGTATATTTGTAGCAATAGACAACAATACATTGTATGAATCAGAATTATGAATTTTTCAAAAATCATTAGGATATTAAGTAAAGATCATGTTCCATGAAGATATTTTGTAAATTTCCTACCATCAATATATCAAAACTTAATTTTTGATTAGTAATATGCATTGCTAAGAACTTAATTTGAACAACTTTAAAGATGATTTTCTCAATATTTTGATTTTTTTGCACCCTCAGATTCCAGATTTACAAATATTGTCCTATCATAACAAACCATACATCAATGAAAATATTATTTATTCAGCTTTCAGATGATGTAGAAATCTGTAATTTGTTTATTTTCTATGCTGATTAACTCACATACAAATTCACCCCAATCATCAAAGTCATCTGGTCATCTTTTTTTTCTTCTTCACATCTCAATATATATCGCAGAAAAACAAAATATCGCAATGTGAGTTTTTTTCCAGTATCGTGCAGCCCTATTTGTAATATTAATGTTCAGGAAGTGAAGAACGAGACTGACTGACGCTTGTTTCTCCTGCAGTTTATGTGATTATTGTCATATTCTGCCTGGCATCAGCCTCAGCGCTCTATAACTGTCTGGATTCACTGATGACGGCGCTGGGCTGCAGCACGCTCAGGTCAGAAAACACACACACACACACACACACACACACACACACACACATATACACATTAGCAAAGTTAGAACACAAATTCTTAGCTGTAAGGTACTGTAACAGTAACTATAATGATCATCGTAATCATAATAGTAAAAAAATGCATTAAAGTTGAATTACTGAAAGTAAAATAAAAAATAAATGTAAAAAAAAAACTAATAATAAAAATTACAAAGCACATAAATTACTAAAAGTAAAATGAAAACTGAACATATAAAAATAAAAGGTAGTGTAACATATTAATAAATAATATACCACTGTATTTTCTGACAAATGTCAGAAAATTGCTGTAATTATGAACACTATAAACATGTATTCTAGTTTCTGTCATTCCATGACAAATCCTTTAAATTGAACCATATTCATAACAAAATATATGTATAGATCAAACATAAATTACAGTGGCATTCCTGAAAAACAACATTTATTATACACATATATTATGAACTGAATTATTCATGTTGAAGTGACACTGAATGTTGAGTGAAAAGCTCTTTACAGATAAACAATCCTCTCTCATGTGACTCATCACATGTGTGCTGTTAACTGAGTTATAAGAGTCGCTTTGGAAAATGAGTCCCAGCACGTTTTAAATGCTAAATGTGACTTCTATTCTTATATAAATATGGTATGACGTCTCAGGGTTAGTGTTGTGTTTGATGCTGATGCTCGTGAGGTTTGGCTCTGATTCTGGACTCTGTGTTGTTTTTCCAGTGTTTCCTTCGGAGAGAGAAGCGTTTCTGTGCGTTCACTGCTGATCGCTGCCGTCTGCATCACACTGTCTGTCATCTGGGGAGTGTACAGGAACGATGACAGGTCACACACACACACACACACACACTCACACAGATACACACACACAGACAGACACTAACACACAGCCCCTGTCCTGCTCTGGTCCGTGGGTGTTTATAATGTGGTTTGTTTTCGGACCGTCATGCTATTTTCTACACACACACACACACACACACACACAGAGACAGACACACGCACACACGCACACACGCGCACACACACACACACACACACACACACACGCACAGACAGACACACACACACACACACACAGAGACAGACGCACGCACACACACACACACGCACAGACAGACACACACACACACACACACACACACACACACACACACATCCACACAGCTCCTGTCCTGCTCTGGTCAGTGGGAGTTTATAATGTGGTTTGTTTTTGGAGCGTCATGCTGTTTTCTCGACACACAGACACACACACACACACACACACACACACACAGAGACAGACGCACGCACACACGCACAGACAGACACACACACACACACACACATCCACACAGCTCCTGTCCTGCTCTGGTCAGTGGGAGTTTATAATGTGGTTTGTTTTTGGAGCGTCATGCTGTTTTCTCGACACACAGACACACACACACACACACACACACACACACACACACACACACACACACACACACACAGAGACAGACGCACGCACACACGCACAGACAGACACACACACACACACACACACACACACACACACACACATCCACACAGCTCCTGTCCTGCTCTGGTCAGTGGGAGTTTATAATGTGGTTTGTTTTTGGAGCGTCATGCTGTTTTCTCGACACACAGACACACACACACACACACACACACACACACACACACACACACACACACACACACACACACACATCCACACAGCTCCTGTCCTGCTCTGGTCAGTGGGAGTTTATAATGTGGTTTGTTTTTGGAGCGTCATGCTGTTTTCTCAACACACACAGACAAAGACAAAGACAAAGACAAAGACACAGACACAGACACAGACACACAGACACAGACACAGACAGACACACACACACACACACACACACAGACACAGACACAGACACACACACACACACACACACACACACAGACACACACACAGTTTGCTGCAGCTCGACAGAACTCAGTGTCTGCTGTCAACAGATGAGTCTCTTCCCCTTCATTGTCTCTCACTTCTGCATTCAGTGTGTTTTTGTGTTTTGGGGTGTGTGTAGAACTTTATCTGATAAAACACACGGTGGATTGTGTCATAACTGCTGTTTGAGTCATCGTTGCTTTATAATATTATGGTAACACTTTACAATAAGGCTCATTAGTTAACATTAGTTAACAACATTAGTAAACATGAACTAAGAATGAACAATACTTCTACAGCATTTAATGTTAATTTCAGCATTTACTAATGCATTATTAAAATCACATTGATTGTGTTTGTTAACATTAATGCACTGTGAACTAACATGAATAAACAATGACTGTATTTTCATTAACAAAGATTAATAAATAGTGTAATAAATGCATTGTTCATTGTTTGTTCATGTTAGTTAATACATTAACTAATGACACTTTATTGTAAAGTGTTACCAATATTATTTAGTATAGAACTGCACAATTATACAGAATAAAAACAGAGTCGTAATACGGCTTCACGCGATAAACAAATCACAAAGGCTGCGATTAAATTAAATGTGTCTCTGGAGCACAAAAGCAGTCATAAGTAACACAGGTATATTTGTATCAATAGACAACAATACATTGTATGGGTCAAAATTATACATTTTTCTTTTATGCCAAAAATCATTAGGATATTAAGATCATGTTGCATGAAGATATTTAGTCAATTTCCTACCGTAAATATTTCAAAACTTAATTTTTGATTAGTAATATGCATTGCTAAGAACTTCATTTGAACAACTTTAAAGGTGATTTTCTCAATATTTAGATTTTTTTGCACCCTCAGATTCCAGATTTACAAATATTGTCCTATCATAACAAACCAAATGCTAATGCGAGGGTTTTTCTAATGCCGTGTCTATGGGAGAGATGGTATATTTGACATCGTTCTCTCTTCTGACTGCCGTTATCAGTCTCTCTCAATTTGTTACATTTTATTGAAAATGTATTTATTTAGTTATTTGAGCAAATGGTAGTCTCCCATTCACCGCTCATCAAGTTAACCCAACTATGACGACTTCTGCTGCTGAGAAACCTAGAAATGTGAAAAAGATCCATTGTCTGTCAATCAGTCAAGCGTCCCAAACTAAGCAGGCTTGTTTTAAATCACATTTGAAGTTGCAATCACAATTTTTATTAGAAAATTCACAATTAGATTTTTTTTCTCCCAAATCGAGTAGCCATAAAAACAAAATCAGTGTTGGGTAAGTTACTCCAAAAAAGTAATTAATTACTAATTACTAATTACATATTCAACAGTGTAATTAGATTACTGTACAAATTACTCTCTCCAGTATTTAATTACTTATTACTAATTACTTTCTAAATCTTATATCAACCTCAACAAGTTATTGATCATGAAACAGTTCTTTTAATTCTTTCAAATAAATAATCAGAATCAGAAATCATAATAGATAACTCCATAAATTATTCTGGTCACACTTTAGATTCGAGTCCAATTCTCACTATTAACTAACTATTAACTTCTGCCTCAATATACTCCTAATTACTGCTTATTAATACTTAGTAAAGTAGTAGTTTAAGAATTGGGTCAGATTAAGGATTTAGAATAAGCTCTTGCAGAATAAAACATTAATGTGTTTTTTAAGTAATAATAAACAGCCAATATTCTAGTAATATTCATGCTAATAACCAACTAGTTAATAGTGAGAACTAGACACTAAAGTGTTACCAATATTCTTCATAACTCACCTAAGTATTAAAGTGAGAAAGGTGCATAAAAATCATGCATTTTAAGGTTAGACTTTAAATTTTGATGTTAAATCCACTGTAAATGTTCTACAGTCTAAACACAGTATTAAGTTCAATTACATAAGAACTAATTAAATTACAGAAAAAAATAATAGTAATCCCTTACTTGACTTTTTCAAGGGAAAAGTACTTAAATTACAGTAACTAACGACTTAGTAACTTATTACACCCAACACTGGCTGTGATCACAGGTAACTGAGTAAAACTCAAGCGGACGCATTATAAAGCGCAGAGCAACACTCCTGCATCAGATCTCTGACGGTGTTTCTGTGGTTCTGCAGGTGGAGCTGGATTCTACACACACACAGACACACACACACACACACACACACACAGACAGACAGAGACACACACAGACACACACACACACACAGACACACAGACAGACAGACAGAGACACACACAGACACACACACACACACACAGACACACACAGACACAAAAACACACACACACACACACACACACACACACACAGACACAAAAAACACACACACACACACACACA
>CM049846.1:1182500-1222500 GCA_027422415.1 Schizothorax lantsangensis
AAAAAAAATCTAAATAAGAAAAGCATTTTATAATAAATCATACAAGTCATTTATTTTGTTTAAAAAACATTCTATTTTTAGAACATTCCTATTTTAATTAATATTTTGAAATTATCATTATATGGTAACATAATTACTGAATTACAATTTAAAAGTATTATAATTTTTTTTTTATCTATAGTGATGAATCTAATGAGAATTGCTAAAAAATGAGTGTTAAATCACTTTATTTTGTGTAATGAATATTTTGCTGTTCACATCGTTTCAAAGCAGCTTCACAAAAAATCATGATGTTGATGTTTATAATATCTTCATGCCCTATTGTTGCATTTATTGTTGCATGTTCAATGATATAAACAATCAAGCAGCTGAGATTTGCTGTATAGTATATATTGCTTTACGTGAGTGTACACACAGGTAAAGTTGGATGTATATATATATCTGTGATGATATGAAGCGTGTGTGTTTTCCAGCTGCCGGTCGTGATGCGTATCCCACAGTTCTCTGCGCTCGCTCAGAATCTGTGTATGATGCAGTTCTCCATTCTGGGATACGGTGACATCATCATACCAGGTCAGCGTTTCACGTATATCATACAACACGCATCTGATAATCAAGAGCAAACATGACCTCACGCCAGCAGCTTTAACTGACTGATGAATGAGGAACATTCAAATTAAATCAGGTCATCAGTAATTACAGACCTCAGAGACGCAAACAGGTCAGAGGGAAGATTGTGTGTATCGGGGGCAAGATCCACAGAATTTCTTTTAAAGATATATGTGACCCTGGAGCACAAAAGCAGTCATAAGTAACACAGGTATATTTGTAGCAATAGACAACAATACATTGTATGAGTCAAAATGCCAAAAATCATTAGGATATTAAGTAAAGATCATGTTCCATGAAGATATTTTATGAATGTCCTACTGTAAATATATCAAAACTTAATTTTTGATTAGTAGTATGCATTGCTAAGAACTTCATTTGAACAACTTTAAAGGTGTTTTTCTCAATATTTAGATTTTTTTGCACCCTCAGATTCCAGATTTACAAATAGTTGTATCTCAGACAAATATTGTCCTATCATAACAAACCATACATCAATGGAAAGATTATGTATTCAGCTTTCGGATGATGCATAAATCTCAATTTCGAAAAATTGACCCTTATGACTGGTTTTGTGCTCCAGGGTCACATTTGTTTTACAAGCTCATTTGTAGTTACTTTAAGGTATTTTTAAAATGTTTTATTACCTTATATGTCCAAAACTGTATTTTTTTCACAAAAAACATCTTGTTGCAACATTTTACAAAAATCAAGACTACATATTTAATATACACTGCCCTCCAAAAGATTGGAAACGCTCTAGAAAACTGGGGTTTTGGACAATATTGACATGAATCCTTTTTAATTTGTGATAATTTTGCACTGATAAGGGACAACACAAACTATGAAAACATATTATTACATAAAGAGTTTATACACAGAAAAAACTTAAATTTTAAATGTAATATTTGTAAACAATCTGACCTAAATTGTGTTCTAATTGGTTCATTGTATTCTAAACTTAATTGGCAATCAATTGTTGAAGCTATTAAGGTGTGCTGAGCCAAAAACCTGTTAAAAACCAGTAACCAGGCATCACAGCATGTCTGACTTTGACATCTATACTGTATATTGCCATTATTATGTAATCAAAATTATTATTGCTGGTCTTCAATGATAATGTCAAGTTACTTTAATGTATTTGCACCAAAAAAATGATAAGGATTTATGCTGATATCATCCAAAACCACACTTTGCCAGCGGTGTTTCCAAACTTCTGGAGGGCAGTGTATATGGTCAAAATCCCATGTTATTAATGATGAAGTTCTATGCAGGCTATTTAATACAATATTGACTGATGCTGACCTACAATGCAAAATGTTTGCTCTCTCTCTCTCTTCACCGTTCACACATCTCACACCTCAAATACATAAAACATTACCCTTTATAGACAGTAAAGAGTAAAGAAAATACTATACAAAACTAATTGAAACAACCAGGGGCCAGCTGCATAAACTGTGTTTTAATAACTAGCAGCTGCCAAGATCAGTCTTACTTCTCCAATACAAATAAGACCAATCTACCTTTTCATAACTGTATTAAAAAAAGTTATGAACAGTCTTGATGACTAACTTTTTAAGACTAGTCTAAATAGTTCATGCAACCGGCTCTTGTGAGATCATTAGTAGAGTACAACGAGGCTAAAGACACACCTTAAGAAAAAACGTGCTTTTCACTGCATGTATGATTGCAGAAAATATATACGTTTGTATTGAACATTAATGGAGCGACAGATTTTGTGCAACAATAAATCATAAGTCATTTATTTTGTTTATAAATCTTATAAATGTATGAGGTGGCAAGGGGGTGAAAGGCAAATACTTCAGCTAAAATACTGTTTTGTTTAATAATGTCTAAGTTAATACTTGTTCAAAACAATCACTTTAGCAAAGTTTGCACTATTTTCTGCTTATTTTGATAAATAAAATATTTTTTATTCAATACATATACTGTCTTTTATTTTTAAAAGACATTTTAAAAAGTAAATATTCTGAAAGCATTGAAGGAGATCCCATAATAATTTAATATATATTTACAGTAGTAACAACAAACTATATTTTATTATATGATATGATTAATATCATGTTTTTAAATATGATGGTTTCATTCTAAACATGGTGATTATGTCTAATATGGACACATGACATAATATATGATATTTACCATCTGAAGCTAACCATGTCAACAAATGGAAAAGTCAGCGATCTATTAATTATCATGTTAATAACTGTGTCTTTAGCCTCAAACACCATACTTTTACATATTCTTTCGTTATTTAAAAAACGTTGCTTTAATTATCTTTAATCATGAAGAAGACCTTTGTCTCAAAATATATGTATTAATTTTAGCGATTCTCATTTGCTGCTTAAATCTACAACATTTTAAAATATTAGATCAAATAAGCACAGAATCAACTTTGTGGAGGATCAGACGAATATACACCTGCATCTTAAAAAGCAGATGTTTTGGAAAGTGCTACGCCACGTTTCTGTGCCATCGAGTGGTTTAGATGAAAATAATATCAAAGGTGCCTTTTACCCCGTTGTACCCTACCCTTGTAAGACCCGCTTTCTCATTGGATCTAAGCAAACCTCATAGGTGACCTATGTTAGTTGTCACTGAAAGGTGAGGAGTTTGCATCAGCGTTGGCTTTGGCTCCAGTGTGTTTATGGCTGTTTCTGTCTGCAGGTCTGCTGGTGGCGTACTGTCACAGGTTTGACGTGTGGATGGGAAACTCCAGAAGAATCTACTTCATCTCCTGCGTCGTCGGTACGAGCATCATCTGCTGCGCTCGCAGGACTCACAGTAATGCTGTGTTCAGAGAACACAGAACACTTTATAGAAACGGCATTGTAGGCTACTCTTCCAGCTTCAGGACACAGTCCTCCGTAAATTGCGCTGCACACACTCCAATATTTGTGTTGAACTGTTCTGGAACAGTGTTGTAAATACAACTGAACCACTGATTTCTAGTTGTGTCCTCTTTTGGATCCCAAACAAAGTAGTTTCTCTTTCACAACGAAACACAGCGTCTCCAGAACATGACGCCGGCGGCTGCAACAACACTACAGCCAGAATAATAGCTCCGCCTTCTTTCATTGTGTAAACATTTGGGCGGAGTTATGCAAATCTTTCCACACAGTGACGTAGACACGTGGGGCGTGTTTGAAGGAGCCGTTTTAGGAGGGTGTGGACGAGTCTTAACTTTGATAAAGAATATCTCTTTGGGTTTGAGACTTTAGTCTTTGCAGCTTCAGGGATCTTATCTATGTACAATCAGCTTGTGACACTCCAAAGAGAAAGAACACTTGAAATCACATCATATGACCGATTTAAAATAGCAAAGCGCCTGAACACAACTCGTTTTCAAATGGGCGTAAATGCATTTGTGTCGCAGGATGTGAAAGCACTTCTGCAAAGTGTTAAATCTGAAAGAGCTCCGTGTATAAAGTTATAGTCTCTCAAAAGAAAGAGTCGACTCTGAATCATTGAAACGAGTCGTTTTTAAAACGAATCCCAAGCCGTTTCATATTGACGTCAACATCAAACATTAGCATATTGCCCGCCCACTTGTTGGGAAAACGTGATTTCCGCGTTGGTCTGAATGAACATGCAAATTCATTCTTTGCCACTAGGTGTCGCTTTTGGAGCATTAAAAGCTCACAAACACTGCTTTAAATGAAATCGACCAATCAGAGCAGAGTAGCGTCACGCAGAGGAGGGGTTTGGAAAAATGAATCGTTGAACGAATCGTTTGGGAGTCGTTGAGCAAATAAGCTAAAAACAAATGCATATTATAAGACAATGAAAGTGTTTTTTGACCTTGCATGCATGTCAACCTGTTGTTAGGGATCCCAAAACCAAAATATGAACCTTTCATAACCCATAATAGGGGCACTTTAAATAATAGCAAGAGTCCACACCACAGCTATAACGATAAAAACACAGAGAAACAATATCGTTGGAATCACTTTCAGAACTATTTTTTCAGTTGATGAATGATAAAAACATTGACACACAATCAGAATTATTGAGAGCATTTTCATTTTTGGGTGAACTAATCGTTTAGTGTGTGTTGTGCAGCGTACAGCGTGGGTCTGGTGCTGACGTTCGCCGTGATGCTGCTGTCTAAGATGGGTCAGCCGGCGCTGCTCTACCTGGTTCCCTGTACACTCCTGACCAGCACCGTCCTCGCCTGCGTCCGCAAGGAGTTCACACACTTCTGGAGCGGCTCCGGAACCTACCAGGTGAGATCCAGTGATGATTAGTCCAGTCTGGATTAGAGATGCAACGATAACATTTTTTCAGATCCGATCCAGAAAATTACTTTTTACATTTTCAGGTGAACTATCCCTTTAAACCGATTTCACTTTCTAAGGTCATGGGTTTGATTCCCAGAATGCATGAACATTGAATGCCATTTAAGTCTGCTAAATTAGTTATTAGAGCTATTATGCAAAAATCACTTGTATAAGGTGTTTGAACACAGTTGTGTGGCCGCAGTGTGTGAAAAATCCACCAACTCATTTTTTTAATAAAACCAATAAATCATAAACAGTCTCTCCAAAACAGCTGTTTCAGATTCTCCCTCTGTGCACATCACCAAGGGAACAAGTCCCGCTCATTTGTGACGCTCTCTGCCTCATTAGCATAAACACAGCCCTGAGAGAGAAGCTCCGCCTCCGCCATTACTGGAGATATATACAATGTCAGCACAAAAGAGGCTTTAGGAGTGTTGTGTTTTGGGATGCACTAATGAACATAGGAGTCTCCATAATCTCCTCCCATCTGAGCCGAGGACACTGTGGTTAAAGGGATAGTTCACTTTGAAATTAAAATTTGGTATCTATCAGCTTACCCCAAGGGCATCCAAGATGTAGGTGTCTTTTTTTCTTCAGTAGATCCAATTTTGATGTTTTTAGGTCAAACTGTTCTAGTCTGTCAGTCATATAATGGCAGGTATAGGTCACTGTCTCTATAAGAGGGAAAAAGAACATGCACAGAGAAATCCAAATTAAACATTTCCCCATCGTAACTACACATTGATGGCCTAAGACACGAAACGAGCGGTTTGTGTGAGAAAACGAACAGTATTTATATCGTTTTTTACCTCTTGTACACAACCATGTCCAAGTGATCTGAGTGCGCACACACATCCGGTGTGTGACGTGTGTGTGCGCGCGCTCTGGCTCACACTGCATTCACACGGGGCGTCGGCGTCAACGCTTGACGGAGGGCGTGTCTGAAGCGTGGTGCTGACGCGCCGTCATAGTTACAACAACCAATCACATACTTCTCTGGTGTTGCATGAACTGGATTGGGTATTTGCATGAGGCGATCTGATTGGCTGATGCCTCCGTTGGCGCTTGAAAAGTTGCGTCAGCACCACGCTTCAGACAAGCCCTCCGTCAAGCATTGACGCCGACGCCCCGTGTGAATGCAGCGTGAGCCAGAGCGCGCGCACACACGTCACACACCGGATGTGTGTGTGCACTCAGATCACTTGGACATGGTTGTGTACAAGAGGTAAAAAACGATATAAATACTGTTCGTTTTCTCACACAAACCGCTCGTTTCGTGTCTTAGGCCATCAATGTGTAGTTACGATGGGGAATTGTTTAATTTGGATTTCTCTGTGCATGTTCTTTTTCCCTCTTATAGAGACAGTGACCTATACCTGCCATTATATGACTGACAGACTAGAACGGTTTGTCTCTGTGTTTTCACTGATGCTGTCTTCAAGTGCTACCAGAACGATCTTAAATAGGAATGTGGTAACGTTAGTTAAAAGTTGCATATGAAAGCAACGTGAGTCGATGGCTTGAAGTTGTCGAGCTCATAATCAGAAGAGGGACTTATAAAGTTTGTGATGGCATGAGACCAGCTATGTTGTTATTTTTATCCCGCTGTGCTCCCCGTCTGTGTAATTCATAAACGTGAATTTATTATGCACAGTATAATCAGATGACTGACTTTGAAACCGAGTATGTTTTCTGTAAAGATAACAGGCTTGTATTAATAGTGTAATGTTTATTTGTAAAGGCTAGCACTGTTAATGCTTGAGCTCTTGAAGCTCCGCCCTCTTCTCCGGGAGCAACAGCTCATTTGCATTTAAAGCAACACACTCAAATTCAGCGCGTTTGGTCTCATACCCTAAAAGTGGGAATTTTAACAAGCTGTAAAAATGTATCTGTGGGGTATATTGAGCTAAAATTCACATATACGCTCTGGGGACATCAGAGACTTATTTTACATCTTGTAAATAGAGGCATAATACGTCCCCTTTAAAGTCTCAACATATTTGCCTAAACAATAATGTCTGACGATGTGAGGTCTGAGTGTGTGTGTGTGTGTGTGTGTGTGTTTTTATGACATGAGAGGACACAAATTTGTATAATGACACAGGTATGGCAGGTATTACAAGGAGAAGGTGATTTATGAGAACATTACCCCATGTCCCCATATTTCAAAAGGCTTATAAATCATACAGAATGTATACAGAAGGTCTAGGTGTAGGGTTGGTGTAGGATGATAGAAAATACAGTTTGTACAGTATAACAACCATTACACCTATGGAGAGTCCCCACAATTCACAAAAACAAACGTGTGTGTGTGTGTGTGTGTGTTATCTGAGATAAAGATATATGTGTTTGTGTGTATGCTGTGCTATAAGACTTGAAATGTGACTTGGTCTCCATCAGGTCCTGGAGGAGTCTAGGAAGCCCTTGTTATCAGGTTTGAGCTCTTGTTTTAGTCCGTTCTTCATTAGTGCTGCCCTCTATCTGTCCGTCTGCATGTGTTCCTGCAGCTTCCTGTTCTCACGCCTCACTTCCTGCGGTGCACGTGTTCACCACGTGGTGGCGCTAGAGTATGAGATTGTCTGTGTGATGTAGATGAGCTGCTTGTGTCTCTCCAGCATGTTTATCTGATGTAACTAACACACGACTCATAAACCTATAAAACAGCTGCTGCTGCAGATCATCACTTCACCTTCACTGAATGTCATACAGTGATTTGTTTTGAAGTTTTTTGCCCAAACAGTGCGTCTCGTTCACTAATAAATATGTGGATTACTCATATTTACACTCACCTAACGCCTGATTCACAACACGAGCATACACGCATGAATTTGCTTTGAAAGCTCATTGTAATGAATTTGTTGTATTGTAAATGAAGGACTGCATTTCTGAGGTGTATAAAACTCACCCAAATCTTCTCCATATAACTGCTTTCTGCACAATATTTCCTTTACAGTCTTTCATCACTCTCAGAAAACATGTAACTCCAAAATAAACTCTAGAGATGTGCAGAAGGATCCTCAAACACTCATTATACAGATCCAGACTATAGACACTCATTAGCAGTGTACGTCTCCAGCTTTATTGCAGCTTATCTTACTCTTACTGTATATATTTTAATGCTAAGCATTGAGTATATTTTAATAATATATGTGTCCCTGGAGCACAAAAGCAGTCATAAGTAACACACGTATATTTGTAGCAATAGCCAACAATACATTGTTTGGGTCAAAATTATTTATTTTTATTTTATGCCAAAAATCATTAGGATATTAAGATCATGTTCCATGAAGATATTTAGTAAGTTTCCGACAGTAAATATATCAAAACTTAATTATTGATTAGTAATATGCATTGCTAAGAACTTCATTTGAACAACTTTAAAGATGATTTTCTCAATATTTAGATTTTTTTGCACCCTCAGATTCCAGATTTACAAATATTGTCCAATCATAACAAACCATACATCAATGGAAAGATTATTTATTAAAAAATTGACCATTATGACTGGTTTTGTGGTCCAGGGTCACATATATAATATTTTTATATTATTAAAATATTTTTATATTTTAATAGTATGCATAAAATATATTTTAATGGTATGCATTGCATATTTGTTTTAACGAGTATTAAATATAAGCATTAAATATCTGCATAAAATGATTTTTTTATTTTTTTTTTGCATAAGAGTGATTTCAATAGTTCTTAAATTTCTTTTAGAATTATTATATATAAGTGTTATGAATCATGATTAGTATGCAGATTTCACACATAAATTCATGAGTACACAGTTAGTGAATGAGACCCATTGTTTTTTTACATACTACTCAGTAAATCAACACTATGCCAAAATTAAACAACATATTTACAGATGATAATTTTGTTTATTTTTTTTTATGCCACCAGTAATTAAACTCAGAAACTGCTAAAGTGGCTGTAGTTTCACCGTGTGTGTGTGTCGTTGCATCATCAGCATCATCTGAAGTGATACTGACGAGTGTGTGTGTGTGATTGAGTGTGATTTCTCTTCTGCTGAGTGTAACGTCTGTCTCTGTCTCTTCAGATGGAGATGCTGGACACACCGGAGGAGTGAGGAGCTGCTGATGTGAAGGAAACACGCCAGCTGTACACCACGCTCCATGATGATCTGATTCTGATCAGAAATATCATCATCATCACTGGGACACTTTACTAAAATGATTCTTTAAGGGGCCTTAAATAACCAGATCAACCTGCTGTTTTTTGTCTTTCACTTTTTTATGTGATCATTTTATAACATTGGGAATATTTGACAAAAACCTAATGAATATTTTAACACTCTTATCTCTGTAATCAAAATAAATACAAATCTGGAAACTAAACAGAGGATGATTGATCATTACAGAGTCAGAGAGTGTGTTGTGACAGAATCTAGTTCATGTCGCCTCTGTTTACCCTAGTAAAAAAGTCATATATTTAAAATACATTTATTTCATACTAAGTATAGTTCAAATCTATTAACATATTTACTGACATAACTCCAGACTTACTGATATAAAAATCAGAATTAAACTTTATTTGGAGTACTACTTGTGCACAATGCACATTTCTTAATATTAAGACTATAATGTGTTTTAATGTCACTTTTGATGAGAATCATATGATCTTTGAATAATATCAGTCTTTAAATGCAAAATACTTGCAATAGTTCCACTTTAACACAATCAGATATATTAAGAATATCATTAATTGTACTTCTGCACAATTAAAGTGCATTAAATACAAAATTAGTTGTTCCAATTTAGCAGAGTTTAAGTATAGCAGTTCAGTATACCAAAAATACAATTGCAGGGCATTTTATTAAGTACATAAATATGAAAATGTATTAGTAGTATACTTAGCATGAAATAAATGTATTTCAAATACACTCAAGTATATTTATTTTTCACTAGGGTGGTCAAACACAATGATATTTATATGACAAGCTGATGAACTGCTTTAGTTTGACTGAAAGTGGACGTTTAAGATGGTTTAATTAAAACACACTGATGTGATTGCTCCGTTAATACGTGTGAACTCTGACCTCTGGAGCGGATCGACTGATATCCCTAGTAAAGTCATTTATTCAAAATGCATTTATTTCATACTAAGCATACCCTAGTGAAAAATAAATATACTTAAATGTATTTGAAATACATTTAATTTATGCTAAGTACACTACAAATATATTTACATATTTATGTACTTAATAAAATACCCTGAAATTGTACTTTTGGTACACTAAACTGCTATACTTAAACTCTGCTAAATTGGAACAACTAATTTTGTATTTAATTGTGCAGAAATTGTGCTGAAGTATATATTTAGTATATTTTATTATGCTAAAGTGGAACTATTGCAAATATACTTCAGGTACACTTTAAATATTTTGCATTTAAAGACTGTTATTATTCAAAGATCATAAAATCCTCATCAAAAGTGGCATTAAAACACATTTTAGACTTAATATTAGGAAAAGTGCTTAGTGCACAAGTAGTACGCCAAATAAAGGCATTACATTTAATTATAATTGTTATATCAGTAACCCAGGTGAAAAACAAGTACACTTCCATAATGTACTTAAAGTGCTCTATTTTCACTTGTACTTAATATACTAAAAATGATCCTTTAGTACTTCTTCAGATAAACTTAAGATCATCTAAGTGTACTCAACGGTGCTATTTTGAGACACTATGAATATGAACTAAAATGCACTTTTAACATACTATCTCTGTATTTAGACCACGTGTAGTACACTTGAGTGTACTAGTGAATGAAACATGGGTTCAAGTGTACTACACGTGGCAACTAAATACATTTTTTAAATACAAAGATAGTATATTAATTACAAAATTAGTGCGTTAAAATAGAGCACTTTAAGTACATTATGGAAGTGCACTTGTTTTCACCTGAGAAGTCTGGAGTTATCTGTCAGTAAATATGTTCATAGATTTAAACTATACTTAGTATGAAGTAAATGTATTTTAAATATATTACTTATCTATTAACATATTTACTGACAGATGACTCAAGACTTACTGATATAAAAATCATAATTAAACTATGACTTGTGCACAATGCACTTTTCTTAATATTAAGTCTAAAATGTGTTTTAATGTCAGTTTTGATGAGAATCATATGATCTTTGAATAATATCAGTCTTTAAATGTATTTGAAATACATTTATTTCATGCTAAGTATACTACAAATACATTTTCATATTTATGCACTTAATAAAATGCCCTGCAATTGTGCTTTTAGTATACTAAACTGCTATACTTAAACTCTGCTATATTGGAACAACTAATTTTGTATTTAATGCACTTTAATTGTGCAGAAATAGTGCTGAAGTATATATTTAGTATATTTGATTGTGTTAAAGTGGAAGTATTGCAAATATACTTCAGGTAATATTTTGCATTTAAAGATGTTATTCAAAGATCATAAAATCCTCATCAAAAGTGACATTAAAACACCTTTTAGACTTAATATTAGGAAAAGTGCATTGTGCACAAGTCAGTTTAATTATAATTTTTATATCAGTAAGTCTCGAGTTATCTGTCAGTAAATATGCTAATACATTTGAACTATACTATACATAGAAACTCATAAATAAAGAGTCAAACCGCAGGAATTACACACAGAGACGTTCTGACGCAACAGAACCAGGTATGTGTGAGCTTTCTGTATTTTAGGGTCACGTGTTGAGACATCATGAGCTGTTTTTGGTTTGTTTAGATGTCTTTGGTCCGTGTTGTGTTCATATGTGACCCTGCAGCACAAAAGCAGTCATAAGTAACACAGGTATATTTGTAGCAATAGACAACAATACATTGTATGGGTCAAAATTATACATTTTTCTTTTATGCCAAAAATCATTAGGATATTAAGTAAAGATCATGTTCCATGAGGATATTTAGTAAATTTCCTACCATAAATATATCAAAACTTAATTTTTGATTAGTAATATGCATTGCTAAGAACTTCATTTGAACAACTTTAAAGGTGATTTTCTCAATATTTAGATTTTTTTGCACCCTCAGATTCCAGATTTACAAATATTGTCCTATCATAACAAACCATACATCAATGGAAAGCTCATTTATTCAGATATTTACCATTATGACTGGTTTTGTGGTCCAGGGTCACATATATCAGGGTGCATTCAAACATGTTCTCTTGGTTGGTTTGGTCCGGACCAAAAAAAGAAAATGATTCATTTGGTCCTGGTCCGCTTCGCATTCACACTGACACTGAACCTAAAGATACCAAACCAAAAGGCATAGTGGACTGAGACACAACCTTTTAGTCTCGGTACACTTGTTTGGTGCGCACCAGGGTTCGGATCAAAGCGTTCATACTTACTCAACCGCACTAACAGAGCAATCGCACCAAAGCAAACCGCAAGATTGAACCTTTTTGAAAGCAAACCTGCAAAATACAAGACTTTAGGTTTGGTGTAAACTCCACTCACGAGTGCATTTTCTTTTTTTGGTCCGGTCAAAGGAAACAAGAGAAGGGGATACTTAGGGTGTATTCACACCAGGAAAGTGCACTAGTTCATTTGTTTTGGTCCGGACCAAAGGAAACAAGAGACGGGTGTATACTTAGGGTGTATTCACACCAGGAAAGTGCACTAGTTCACTTGTTTTGGTCCGGATCAAAGGAAACAAGAGAAGGGTGTATACTTAGGGTGTATTCACACCAGGAAAGTGCACTAGTTCACTTGTTTTGGTCCGGATCAAAGGAAACAAGAGAAGGGTGTATACTTAGGGTGTATTCACACCAGGAAAGTCCACTAGTTCACTTGTTTTGGTCCGGACCAAAGGAAACAAGAGAAGGGTGTATACTTAGGGTGTATTCACACCAGGAAAGTGCACTAGTTCACTTGTTTTGGACCAAATACAATGTTGATTTTGTTTGTTTGGTGTGGTTTGCTTTCACACTGACCTTTTTGGCAAGTGGACCAGAAATTGTAAACAAAACCACACGTGTGCTACAGTCATCCATTCACTGCACAGAAAGTCTCAAGCAGGGAAAAACAGGAAGTGCAAAACAGGCTAATCATGGAGATCTTGTGCAGTTTTTATTCTTTTACTGATGTGGTGTTATCAGCTACTAACGCAATATGAAGAAACTCATGAGCATCATATGAGGCAATGTCATCTATACGATGTTGTAATTAGGATTTTGCGAAGACGAAGATGTGCTGCAAGACGGATCCGGTGGAGAGAGCATGCTCTTATGTGCTCCTACCATGACATGCTGACAGTGGCACTGCGCAGAAGATGGATTAGGTATAAAGTTTTCATTCATAGAGACGGGTCGGGTGAGCGATCATATACCGGCAGACACGATTAACTGGGAGAGATTTGGGACTATCGTCTCTATCGTGGTTACATGCTCTCACGTCACGTTGCTGTGCGCCATGGTCACGAAAACACTTGAAAACAAGCTGTCAGTGGCTGCTGGAGGTGTGTGTGTGAGAGTGTGTGTGTGTGTGTGTGTATGTGTGTGTGTGTGTGTGTGAGTTGTCTATCCTTGAGTGTTAAATGTTATAAACATAAGGACTTGTGAATGTATGTTAGCCATGTAAACCTGTCATCTTGCAAACTGACTTCCCAGAGTATTTGGATTCCGTTTTTGTTGCTTGTCTTGTGGATCCAGATAAAAGAAGAAAATGTGTGTGTGTGTGTGTAAATGAGAGTGAGTGAGTGTGCATAATTGTGTGTGTGCTTGTGAGTGTGTGTAAATGAGAGTGTGAGTGAGTGTTTATAATTGTGTGAGTGTGTCAGTGTGTGTAAATGAGAGTGTGAGTGAGTGTGCATAATTGTGTGTGAGTGTGCCAGTGTGTGTCTGTAAGTATGTGTGTGTGAGTGCGTGTGTGTGTGCGAGAGTGTGTATGTAAGTGAATGTGTGTGAGTGAGCGTGTGTGTGAGTGCCTGTGTAAATGAGTGTGTGTGAGTGTGTCTGGGAGTGACACACTCACACCTTTCCTGTAGCTCAAATGGTAGAGCATGGCGCCAGCAACACCAAGATCATGGGTTCGATTCCCAGGGAAAGCAAGAGCTGATAAAATGTAAAAACTGTAACTTGAATGCAATGTAAGTCGCTTTGGATAAAAGCGTCTGCTAAATGCATAAATGTAAATGTAAATGAGTGTGTGTGTGTGTGTGTGTCTTTGTGCAGTGAGGAATACTACGGTACTGAATGATTATTACCACACTCCTGTACTATGCTACTGACATGGTGCTTCAAAGTATACCACGGTACAGGAGCTGCGCTCGCTCGCTCTCAGCAGCGCGTGTGTCTGTAGGTGAGAGAGAGACGCAACGCGACGCCCCGCCCCGCGCATGTGACGCGCCGCGGTCTGACTCAGCAGGGGGCCGGGCTCAAACCGACTCCGTCACGCCGCGTCAGTCCGGAGTCGCACAATTATGAAAAATCCACCTTCCGCTGGAGCTGCAGCGGACGCACACGACTCTCTCCGCCGCCACCGGGCTTTCCTTCAGAGGCTTACCGAGCAGCACGGCGCCGATAGATGGCTAGACGTCCCGGATCAGCGCGTCGCGACTCTGAACGGTGAAGAGAATGGTACGGATCTCTACGGTATTCTAAAGCTTGCGTGGCGCGGGCGCCGAGTGCTGTTTCTGCAGGAGACGAACGCGTTGACAGATGAGCCGCGACCGGGCGTCGCGTCGAGGCGTTCTGGCTCGTGGTTCGCCGCTAGCTTTAGCTGCTGTGACGCGTGTGCGCACCGATCCCCGGTACCGGAGAAGCGGGTTGGAAACACCTGGCGTCGCGTTCACACAGACGTTTGAACGCAGGTCGTACGTAACGTTAGAACACAACGATTAAAGCCTCCGGTTATGGAAACAGTCAAGCTAGCTTAGCCGCTCGCGCTGCGTTCGGTTCCGCAACTCCCTGACATCCACCGAGTGTTAATAACCGCGAGAAGAGAGTCGTAATAACATTAACGACAGTTAAATACAACAGCTTTCACAGACAGAAATGCTGCGATGACGCCGCGCGCGGCTGCGTGAATGGCGCGAGTTCTGAGGAAATACCTGCGTCGGTCGTTCGCGCGCTGGATTATAACGTTAGATGTCGCGCTGTTTTTATGTTTAGTCATACTTTGTAAATGTTTATGTGTTCCTGAATACGTTTTAAACGATAACCTGACGCTCATCGCGTGTTCTCTGGCGGTCTGTCAGTGTGTCTGGAGCGTCACGTGTCCTCTCGGTCGCCAGAGATTAATCAAGTAAAGTATAAATAAAGTGAGATCTTCGAATCCAGCGATGGTGAGTGATTAGTATGCAGCTCAAAATTGTGATGATATTGTAAAATCATGTTCATGTGTGACTCTGATGGTTTTCATAGAAGCACTGTGATTTTAAGCAGATAACGTTACCAGTGACGGTTGTTTTTCGTTTCCAACGGCACCAAAATTACTTAAAACTCTTAAAATAAAGGCTCCAAAAGTTTTTTTTTTTTTTGATTTTTTTTATAGAAGAACCATTTTTGGTTCCCGAACTAATATTTTTATGAACAGTTCTTAAAAAGAACCATGTTTTCTTAGTGTAAAGATGCTTTTGGGCAATGGAGAGGTTCCGTGGATCTTAAAGGGACAGTTCACCCAAAAATTAAAATAGTCACTAACCCACTCTCAGATTGTTCCAAACCTGTATGAGCTTCTTCTGTTAAACTCAAAATAACAGATTTGTTTGAAAAATGTTGGCAACCAAACACCCATTGACTTCACTGCATTTTTTCTCTGCTATAGAAGTCAATGGGTACCGTGAACCGTTTGGAAGAAACAAACTTAGTTTGTGGAGGGTGAGTAGATGATGATAAAATATTGAATTTTTGGGTGAACTGTCCCTCATGGAACCATCAATACCAATAAAGAACTTTTATTTTTTACTGCGTTAATGTCCGTTTTTCATTCCAGATTTTAACATTGACAGATATATAGCTCACAGACTCTTCCTATCTTTGTTGTGATGTGTTAGAATCGATCCACTCGTGATGATATCTGGCGTTTGTGTACTTCAGTGCATGTTTGTGTTTATGGAGTCACTTGAATCAGCTTGTATGTTTCTAGACTATTTATTGGTATACATTGGTGTAAGTGTCTGTTTACAATACTAAAGTGACATTACTCCAATATTTCATTCTAAACAGCTCTTAGACTACATGTACAGTATTCAGTCTGATCATTTGAAGCCTTGTTAGTTTCTCTGAGAAGCTCATTCTGACCTGATCTTCCCTTCTGTGGTCATTCTAGAGGACTGGAACCAGATTTACCTGTGCTACAGGGTCCTGGGTGTTGTTTTTAGTGCCTAGGGCTGAATTCTTAGTCTGAACTAGTTGAGCTGACCCTAATGACCCCTATAAGAACACAATGTATGTGAAATGGGTGGCTTGTAGAACTGCATCTCAAAGCTAATATTTCTGCTCAGTTTTGGAGAATCACTGGTGAATAGAGCTTCAGATTGAAATTTCATTCAATCATTTGGATAATTTGGTTTGGTGGTTAATGGAAGAGAGCTGGAGAACTCAGTGCATCATGGTCTTTATTGTTGTCTATCATAATTTACTTGCCCTACATGTTATTTGACTGTTGTTTGGAACACAAAACAAGATATTTGAGAAATGTTTCCATATTTTATGTTCACACAATGAAAGGCAATGGGGTCCAGTCTTGTTTGGTTCCTCAAAATATCGCCTTTTATGTTCCACAGAAGAAGGAAGTCATAAAGGAGCAAATGAGAGTAAATTTGATCTTTTCCTTATTTTATGTACTAACATTTAAATTAATCATTTGATGCAATGCACTTGTACATGTTTTTATATAGTACTTATATTTACAGTACCCTCCTGTAGTTACACATGTAATTCATATCAGTGTTACATCTATTATTACAGTGTTGACCCTTAAACCTAACCTAAACCTAACCTAAACCACCAAACCTTAACCATATCCCAAACTCAGCAGCAGCAAAAGTGTTTTGCAATTCAACATGAACACAATAGCTACATTGTAGCTAATAAGCATTTATTTATTTATTTCTTAAGTACACAAACAGCTAATTTGAATATAATTCGTATATTTTTATTAGTGCTGTCAAATGATTAATCGCATGCAAAATAAAAGTTTTGTTTACATAATATATGTGCATGTACTGTGTATATTTATTATGAATATATGAATACACATGCATTAATATATTTAGGAAAAATATTATGTATATATTTAATATAAATTATATGAATATAAATATATACATGTAAATATTGTCAAAATACATGCATGCATATACATAATAAATATACACAGTACACGCACATATATTATGTAAACAAAAACACTTATTTTGGATGCGATTAATCGTTTGACGGCACTAATTTTTTAAATTTATTTTAGAATATCCTTCATAGTTGAACCTTCTGGAAGTTTTGAAGCTATTTCCCTGATTTCTCATGATTGACGAAGACAGCAGCTATTAAAGAGCACACACGTCAATAGCTGTAAAGATCAATAGAGTGACCGGTGGAACCTGTTTGAGGTTAATTGGCACTGTTAATATGCAAATAGACGGCTGCGGTTGTGTCTTGTGGAAGACTGTCATTGTCTCTGAACACGTTTGACTCGTATCTGTGTGTCTCTGTCGACTGATGCTGACGCTAGTGTTTCCGACCATCGCTGATGACAGACTCGACTCTCAATGTATGAAATGAATGCATGAAAAACTAACCTGTGCTGTTCAGAAAACTCTAGACTCCAAAGACAAGACTTGAGTTTAAGACTTAAAGGGACAGTACACCCAAAAATGAAAATTCTATCATCATTTACTCCTACTATGGAAGTCAATGGTGCCCCAAAACAGCCTGATTACAAACTTTCTTCAAAATATCTTCCTTTGTGTTCAGAACAAACACATTCATACAGGTTTGGATCTACTTGAGGCTGAGTAAATGATGACAGAATTTTCATTTTTGGGTGTACTGTCCCTTTAAGAACATGTTGAGTTTGTGATGCATATACAATCTGTCACTTATCATTTTCACAGCACGTTTTTGAATTCTTCATTTTTAAAATGATTTCTTGATTAATCGATTATTAGGTAAACAGAGCTTCCCAAGAACCGACGGCATGTGCGTCTGAGCTTTAATCAATCAAATATCGTTTATAGATGATTTCTGATCTGATAGTTATTGAGACTGTTTCAGTTAAAACTGTGCACGATTTTTTCTTCACACAGAAACTTAAGTCACATGCTTAAGATTACTGTAATACCAGACCTGAACAAAAGAGAGAGAGACGGATAGAGAGACAGTGTGAAAGGCTGTAATTCACTCTTACCTTGAGAAGCTCGACTGTGTGTTAAATATGAGATTCAGCAGTTTGACTCAAACACTGTAATTTATGATCTGACGGCGATCTGAGGCAGTCTGTGGAGAAACTCCCTTTAGTTCAGTGTTTCTCAGACCTATTCACCTCTTTGGAGGTATTCCAAGCCTCACCTGTCTACAGTCGCCCCAACAAAATGTTAATAAATATTAATAAACTAAACTATAAGTTAATAAACTTATTAACATCATATTTTACAAACATAACATCAAATAACAGCATTAAAAACTTTCAAATAGAGCACATAAAAGTGCAATTATATTATCACTTTGCATGAAATAAGACTTTGTTCAAAAGTAAATAATAAAAATAATGCAATTGTTTGCATTTTGCCTCTGATAACATCAAATTCATAAACTCAGAGTGGACTTTAATATGTGTCCCTGGAGCACAAAACCAGTCTCAAGTCGCTGGGGTATATTTGTAGCAATAGCCAACAATACATTGTTTGGGTCAAAATTATTGATTTTTCTTTTATGCCAAAAATCATTAGGATATTAAGATCATGTTCCATGAAGATATTTTGTACATTTCCTACCGTAAATATATAAAAACTTAATTTTTGATTAGTAATATGCATTGCTAAGAACTTCATTTGAACAACTTTAAAGGTGATTTTCTCAATATTTAGATTTTTTTGCACCCTCAGATTCCAGATTTACAAATAGTTGTATCTCAGCCAAATATTGTCCTATCATAACAAACCATACATCAATGCAGAGCTTATTTATTCAGCTTTCAGATGATGTATAAATCTCAAATTTGAAAAATTGACCCTTATGACTGGTTTTGTGGTCCTGGGTCACATGTGTGCTTTGCTTCATTTTGTCACATTGCAAACTGCATGCAAAAACAACAAACAAAATGAATAATCTTATTCACTATCACAAATTTATCCACTGCTAACTTTTATATCCACAATTCTGACGTTAAATCATTCTCGTAGGCTACTATGGTTCCACGTGACGTTTTCTTCACAGTCTGATGTAATACCCTGTCTAGCACAGCATGACAGTACATATGCATGGCACTATTCATTCACAGTTTTTGTTCTGCTTCAATTAACAATCTGACGTTAAATCATGTCTCACGTGACATTTTCTTCACAGTCTGATGTAAGTCTTACATTTAAATGTTGTTGTTTTGTTTTGAATGTATGGTCAATAAATAAAGGAATTAATAGAGATTGGCACTAAAAATGACCTCCCGTTTGTTGCGCCCCACACTTTGAGAAACGCTGCTTTAGTCCCATTCAGTGACGTCTTTAATTGGAAAAAACAATCATTAATAATAAAGTAAATAGTTTCATTTAGTGTCTAGATAAGAGCTCAGTCGCACGGCTCTGTGTGTGTGTGAGAGAGTGACTGGTGTGCTTATAAAGGCCAGTGTTTTGACTAATTCGATACTGTTTAAAGTGATATTGGACACACACACACACACAGCTTAAACACTCAAAGCTCCAGCTGAGTTCAGATTTGAAGGACGATCGGTGGATATTTGACCCACTTTCACAAACTATTTAATCAGTAAATGAAAGCAGATTTCCTCCATATGAGCGTCCAGTATCCTGCAGTCAGACACTATATATGCACTGCGGTATATACAGTGTGTGCGTAGAGTCTCGTTTCATTTGAGAAAATAGTCATCATTTCAGACACACAATAGTGTATTGAACTTTTAGGAGTCTCTTCTGCTCACAAAAGCTGCATTTATTTGATTAAATATATAGTAAAACGGTGAAATATTATTGCAGTTTCAAACAGCTGTTTTCTATGTGAATATCTGTTAAACTGTAATTTATTTCTGTGATCAAATCTGTATTTTCAGCATCATTACTGCAGTCTTCAGTGTCACATGATCTTCAGAAATCAGTCTAATATGCTGATTTGCTGCTCGAGAAACATCTTGATTATTATCAAAACAGTTGTGCTGCACAATATTTTTGTGGAAACTGATGCATGTTATTTTTCAGGTTTCACAGATGAATAGAAAGTTCAAAAAACAGCATTGATTTGAAACAGAAATCTACTGTAACTTTAATATAAATGTCACTTTTGATAATTTTGATGATCTTTTGAACAACAGTGTATATGTATAGTATATTATAAAATAAAATGCAGTAATAAACATGACTCAGACTGAGCAGTTTGTGTGTGAGTCGTTGTGAATCTTTCACTGACCTCCAGTAGTTCTGTAGTGACCCTTGCAGTGACCCCTGATGACCTGGGATTATTGTGTTGTTTGACTGCAGGAATTGAGGGATTGTTTGAAGTTGATTTTGTGTGTTGGACTCAAGTCCTCAGGACTGAATCGGTGTGATTTCGTTGGGGTTCAATCAGTGCAGGTGTGTTTATTATCTGCAGATGCTCTGATAAAGTCACTGGCGTTATCTCTGTGTTTATGGCTTATGAGCTTCATGGAGTTTATCAGAAATGCTCATCTGAGATGTAAATCATTTAATTCATTTATCGCTGAAGCGGTTAAATCACTATCTGGACTGTATAAAGCTTGGAGTAATGTATTGCGACACACTGAATCTAATCATGAAGATTCATCTCAGTTTGCATCTTCATGATTACACATCTTTATGAGTCATTTACATTTAATTATTTTGCAGTTGGTTTCATCCAAAGTGAACACAACAAGTGATTCATCACAAAGAGGCAAATAAACGAGAAGTGCTCGTAATCAGTCAGAAGTTTTTGTACAGTAAGATTTTTAATGTTTTTTAAAGAAGTCTCTTCTGCTCATCAAGCCTGCATTTATTTGATCCAAATACAGCAAAAGCAGTAAAATTGTGAAATATTTTTACTATTTAAAAAAACTACTTTCTGTTTGAATATCTGTTAAACTGTAATTTATTTCTGTGATCAAAGCTGTATTTTCAGCATCATTACTCCAGTCTTCAGTGTCACATGATCTTCAGAAATCAGTCTAATATGCTGATTTGCTGCTCAAAAACATTTATTATTAAAAACAGCTGTGTATAATTTTTTTCAGGTTTCTGTGACGAATAGAAAGTTCAGAAGAACATCATTTATCTGAAATATGAATCTTTTGTAACATTATAAATGTCTTTATCATCACTTTTGATCAATTTAAAGCATCCTTGCTAAATAAAAGTATTAATTTCCATAATTTCTCCCCCTCCCCCACTCCATGCTTTTGAATGGTGTAGTGTATAATGTTACAAAAGCTTTTTATTTCAGATGCTGATGTTTGAATCCTGGTGTAGTGTATAATGTTACAAAAGCTTTTTATTTCAGATAAAGACTGATGTTTGGATCTTTATATTAATCAAATAATCCTGAAAAAATATACTCAACTGTTTAAATATTGATGATAATAATAATAATGTTTCTTGAGCAGCAAATCAGCATATTAGAATGATGATCATGTGACACTGAAGACTGGAGTAATGATGCTGAAAATACAGCTTTGATCACAGAAATAAATTACATTTTAAAATATATTCAAATAGAAAGCAGTTATTTTAAATAGTAAAAATATTTCACAATATTACTGCTTTTGCTGTATTTTGGATCAAATAAATGCAGGCTTGGTGAGCAGAAGAGACTTCTTCAAAAAACATTGTTTAAAAACTAATGACTGTTAGTGTAAGGTTTCAGATATTGTTTACAGGATTGGTTTAGGTTTTTCTGTGCTGTAGCAGTAGGTCATGGGTTCGATTAGGGCTGTGCAATTAATCGAAATTCAGTTTCGATTTCGATTTCGGCCTCCAACGATTATGAAAATACAATAATCGAGATAAAACGATTATTGCGCCCCATTCCGCCCCCTTTCCAGCGGTGCGCTTTCACTCCTCCATAAAAGCCCATTTTCACGTGTAAATCAGTAAAATCATGTAACGTGACTTTTGCAAAATTGTATGTGCTTGAGTCATTAAAGTTGATTAGATTTATTAATGTTTGTAAAAGCGTGAAAGAGAGCTTGTGCTGTTCCTCAGGAGGATATCTGTGTATGCGCTCGGAGACGGAGCAGAGCACATACATGCAAAACTGTGTCAAAATGCGGCGCTTAGTGATTATTCACGTAAACCCTCGTCGGTTATGTAATAAATGAAAGTAAACAGATGATACTGAAAATACGCGTGTAACAGTAAATTGGATCCGTGCGGCTCTTAAAGTGACAGCGCGCTATATTCCTGCTCCGACTGTGTGCTTAATATTAATCAAACAACAAAAGACAAAATCACTCACTGCTCTTCACAGAAGGTCTTTTGTAGCTTTAATAAGAAACAAAGGAAGTTTAATTCTTACAGTGAAGACTACGCTGTTTTATTTTACATTTGATTATTCAATTTCTATAGTAGGCTGTTAACTGAATACTTTAGATTTGCATAAAAAAAAAAATGGTTATACGGCCCGATAATAATCGTGTTAAATAGTCGTGATTGCAATATTGACCAAAATAATCGTGATTATGATTTTTGTCATAATCGAGCAGCCCTAGGTTCGATTCCCAGTGAATGTATGATGAACTCTATACCTATAATTCAGTGCTCGGATGAAAGCATCTTCCAAATGCATGAGTTTGTCTTCAGCAGCGTAGGTGCATATGAGTTAAGCCCGGCTCACACTGTGCGATTTTGGCCACGATTTGGTCGTCTGAGACAAATGAAAATCCTAAAAGATTCCTATAATCCTAGGCTAAAATCTGTAGGCTTTGATCGCTGGTTTGACATGTTCAACGACAGCCGATTAATGGCTGTTACGATCAAATTTCACCTCCGACCAAATTCTGTCAGTGTCAGAAGATTTGGCGCACAGTCCTGCAGTATGACGACCCCTACGATGAATGTCAAACTGTCTCTGTTTATCAAGACAAGCTATGAGCAGAATTAATGCTAGATAATTATTCTATCAGCCATAAACTCCGGCACTCACCAAATTCATCTGATATGATGCCTTTTCTATATAAACACTGGTTGCGCCGCTGTTTTCATGTGGGAGCTGCAAACACTAATCTTCTTAAATACGCTGGTATTGCCTCTGTTCATATACTTTTCATGATAACCAACATTTCAGTCCCGCGTGCAATGCAGTTCGCAGTCACTGGACGTGTATGTGTTGATAATGTAAAACTCTGGACAATTTTTTTTTTGCGCACACCCGTTTTTAACTCGTCTTGACTGTCGTACAGTCTGACATCAGTGACAACTGAGATCCCTACAGTCCTGTTCCTACAGTCTGACAAGTTCAATCCTAAAGGACTTTTAAAAAAATCGCACGGTGTGAGCCCGGCTTTACTGTGACTCATTCTGGTTAGTTGTTTTCTGTAGGATGTGTGAAGGGTTGGGTTTGTTTGTTTGGTGTAAACACATGTTTACTCTGATCTGCCCTGCTGCAATCACAACACGGTCTGTGCCAGTGAGCGACTCCCATACACTCTAAGCTCTCTCTCGCTTTCTAATATTCTTGTTCTCGGTCAGAAACATTCATCACCGCCGTCACGACCTTTTGCTGAGAAACACAGTTTAGCTCTAACTAGTCCTGCGGTCTCTCTCTCCGTCTCAGCACATCTGGAGATGTTTCTGTATTCGCTGCTGCGTCAGAAGGATGAAGATGAGGAGTTTGAGGTAGACGGACACCATCTCAGTCTCAGTGTGTTTATGGCTTTCAGTGTTTCTGCTCAAATGTGTGTGTAATCCGCCCGTGTTCGGACGCTTCGGACTCCACAGGAGCTGCTGTGAGCTCGGGCTGGGAATAGAGAGGAACTCTGGGAAATTTAATTAAAAATCCCTGGTGTTAAATCCGTCGAGCTGTTGCTGGAGCTCAGTTTTAAAGGAACGGCTCGGATAGAAGTGATCTTTCTGCCTCATGTCGTTCCAAACCTGACTTTTTCTATTTCTAACAACTTCAGATATTTTGAGGAATGCCTCTGAAAGTCAGTGGGGTAACTGTTCAACTGGAGAAAGTCATACAGGTTTGAAGAGTCACGAGGGTCGAGTAAATGATGAAAGTGTTCATTTTTGGGTGAACTGAGAATAACAGATGTGACGATAGACATTGCGTTGATGTACGTCGCTGACGCCTGATGAATATTTCAATATCTCAGAATCAAGCTTCAGTCTCATTGGCTGCTCTACGTGATTTCCAGGCTATCGTGTATAGATCACTATTGGCGTAACAGGTTTATATCAGTCCAATGAGAAGCGGAAACATGTTTTAAGGCTAAAGAAGCAACTAGTCACTAAGTTTGATGAAGTTTCAGAGCTTTTCTGCTCATAAATCCCAGCTGAAGATGAACTTTATAAAGCTGGTCTCTTTCTGGGTGGATCTTTAAATCAGATCTAAGGTAGTAATCTAGTGTTTGTTTCTATAGTTATTATTGTAAACCTCATGATTAGTGTTTAACCAGCAGTGTTGGTGTAAATGGTAGTTTAGCAGATACGGCTGAAGGTCAGAATCAGTCAGTCTGTATCATTTCACAACACACAATCTGTATAAAGCGCTGTGGAAATAAACTTTATGTGAGTATATGTGACCCTGGAGCACAAAAGCAGTCATCAGTAACACAGGTATATTTGTAGCAATAGACAACAATACATTGTATGGATCAAAATTATCAATTTTTCTTTTATGCCAAAAATCATTAGGATATTAATATCATGTCCCATGAAGATATTTTGTAAATTTCCTACCATAAATATATCAAAACTTAATTTTTGATTAGTAATATGCATTGCTAAGAACTTCATTTGAACAACTTTAAAGGTGATTTTCTCAATATTTTGATTTTTTATTTTGCACCCTCAGATTCCAGATTTTCAAATACACTAGTCAACATTTGAAGTGGATCAAAACCTTTCATCAAAGTTGTCCTAAAACCAAAATGCGTTCTTGTCTTAGGACAACCACTTCAAATGTTGACTACTGTAGTTATATCTCGACCAAATATTGTTCTATCCCAACAAATCAATGGAAAGCTTATTTATTCAGCTTTCAAATGATGTATAAATCTCAGTTTCACAAAATTGACCCGTATGACTGGTTTTGTGCTCCAGGGTCACATTTATGCGGGTGACGTTAGATGTTTGACAACTGAAGGTAGTCACTCGGTTTGTGGTGATACTGAGTTTTAACATTTTGGTGTCATGACAAACCTAATTACTCTTAGCTGATGTGAATCCCATGATTAAGATGACACACATCAGTGTTTGAATGATCATATGGCCGTGTCTGAAGTCTGATCTGATCGCTATGAGCTGCAGTTTGAGTCTCTCACAGGAATGTTGAGCTTTAGCTGAAACTGCAGCTTATTCGGACTAGGGTTGGGTACCGAAACCCGGTACCAATATGGCACCGGTACCTATGTAACCGGTATGTACTAGAACCGAATCAGAACGCAGATTTCGGTGCCTCATTTCGGTGCCATGCCTGAGCGATCGATTAAAATATTTGTCCTTTGTTTCTCCGAAACGCACGTAAGTTGCATCACAGGCTACAACTACAAATATTTCAGCAAAATGTATATTTTAGTCAGAGTTATTGCGCTCCTATTTCATTGCGCGCCGTCTGTTTGGCGCGCATGCGCACGGCGGCGCTCATTCTAAATGAAGTCTGTGAAGTTTAGCAGGGAATCGCAAAGCAAAAGCTCACGCTCTTCTGACAGCAAAATGGAAATATTTCCATGGCTTTCTAACATTTACAGATGGAGAATATACCTGTGAATTGTAAGTAATGCATTACGGAAAACAGCAAACACATTAAACAGCGCGAGAAGCATCTCTGTCAGCGGCACACGCAGCCTTTCTGTCAGAGCATCTGAGAGCGCGAGCCGCTTTAAACTGAAACTATAGGCTACTGTATCTTACGAGTTTTTTTTATAGCCCTTCATATAAAGCTTGTCACATGTTTAGAACAAATTGTATTATGCACTTTCTCCGCAGTTCAGTCTGTGTCCTCCCTAGATATTTTATCAGATGCGCTCGTATCAATCTACTGTATATCAATATTAACTGTATTGCTTCATAATAACGTATCGATTATAAAGAATATATCGATATATCGTACAAACTCTATATACCGCCCAGCCCTAGCTTTAATTAAAATGCCTAAAGCTAAAATTCTCTTGTATTCGCGTTTTTAAACCAGTTTAAACCAACAAAATAGAACATTATAACCTTTTTAGTCCACAACAGCAGTTAAATGCTTCCTTTTGTGATCTGATAGCTTCTTGTCACAGAATGAGGCAGAAAATATGTTCCATAGGCTACTAATGCATTGATTAGCAATGGATTTTAAATATACTTAATTATTATAAAAATACCAGAGATGGCTTGAATAACACAGACAAACTATATATTGTTGTAGTCGAGTGTTTAATGTATTTGTTTTATCATTCAAAACGTTTATAACTTCTGTTTACTCAGTTACAGGAATAGCAATGCCTTTGTCCATATTGGGGATTTTCTGGAGCTTCATTAGTTCCATATACTGTGTGTGTGTGGTGTGTGTGTGTGTGTGTGTGTGTGTGTGTGTGTATGTGTATATATATATATATATATATAATATATATATATATATATATATATATATATATATATAACAAGTATCGGTTCAGGCACCGTTTAGGCACCGTTTTAAAAGTATCGATTTGGCACCGGTATCGAAAAAAAACCAAACGATACCCAACCCTAATTCGGACCCCTGCGGACCCTTCGGCTGACGCCTCGACTCGTCCGTCAGGACTCACGATACTCTGTTTGCTTTGGTCTTCTGTCAGACAGATGCTCTCGGCTTGTGTTTTCACTCGGGTCCTGTTCTGATGGCTCTCAGACTGCTGAGAACAACCAATGTTGGGGAAAGTTACTTTTAAATGTAATGCATTACAATATTGCGTTAGTCCCTACAAAAGTGACTAATTACGTTACTTTTTATGAAAAGTAATGCGTTACGTTACTTTTGAGTTACTTTTTAAATCTGGGCAGGGCTTGCTTGTTTGTTTTTAATATAAAAAATCTAATATTTTACAAATGTAAAAGCTCTTTCTTAACAAAAGTGAAATGAATGAGCATCAGGCTGAAGGAAATGTAAAGTCACGTCTGTACTGTAAACAAATCACATGAAGAATATGATACAGGAGAAGAAAGTTCAACACTGTTGAGCAATAACAAATCAAACACAAATGTGTCATTTTTGCTTATTAGTATGATTGAATTGGATCATTGAAGTTCAGTAGCAAAGACATTAGTTAATAAAATGGGATTAAATACATAAATTGTCTTATTTAGCATTTAATTAGCCTATTGCAGGTTTGTATAATATTCTGAGTTTGCAACAAAGTAACTGGTGTGACTTATTTGAAAAAGTAACTCCAATAATTCCTTCTAAATTAAAAAGTAATGCATTACTTTATTAGTTACATAAAGTAATCTGATTACGTAACTTGTAATGTGTTACCCACAACACTGGAGAACAACAGTGTTAAATGCACATAAAAACATGTGACCAAACATAATTATGCATAATGAGAACAGCAAAATAAATAGTAAATGAGTAAACATTGATGTCTAAGGTCAGTTGTCCAATCAAACTCTACAGTAAATCACTTCTGCTGTTCATGTTTGTACAACATTTTACTCTTCAGCCGTTATTCTTAGTAATTTTGTTGGACCAGTGAAGTTCATGATAATATAAATGCATTGTATATTGATTAAGGATATTTTTGTTACCTTTGTGCAATGTCCTTCATGTTTGGTGCAAAATCTGTATTCAGGCTTTAATGTTGTATTTTGGCTTTTCAACGGCTCATTTCACACCAACCACGAGCAGCGTGTATTTAATTCAGCATCCATGTGAACAAAGGCGTTGTTTTAATTAGTGGTCGACCGATATATCGCCAAGGCTGATATATCGGCCGATATCTGGCATTTTTCAAATATCGGCATCAGCCGATAAGTTTTTCTGTTTGGCCGATACGTTCGAGGCGGGACTTTTATTTTGACGGCGCTGAGAACGGCATACAGCGCTCACATTCTCCCTTTTGTTTGCTGTTGTCGTTCACAGTTTTGTCTATACAGATAGAAGTCTGTCTAATAATCAGATAGAACTGTTAAAGGAATTAAAGGTATACTAAAAAGTATTAACGATTGCTTTAATGTAATTAGTAATAGAAAGGCAAACATTATAATACTTTCTCGTTTGCCGTTAGCATTCAGCAAATGCACATTTATTTCATTTAAACAAATCTTTGAATGACTAATGAGCATTTAATTTCACAAGCCTTGCAAACTTGTGCTGTATGTAAAATGAATTACCTTGGCTTTATTTGAAAAATATGATTCCCAATGCACACAAACATCCCAGAATACTGAGTGCCCTGTTGGTTAGTGTTTACTTTTTAATTATTTTTATTAAATATTTATTTATTTGTGAAAAATACTTTGCCATCTAAAGTATAAATGTTTGAAATGATTTCAAATTTCTTAAATATTAATTAAAATAAATTAAATGATATCTGCTTTATATCGGCCACCATGCTTTCCAAGATATCGGCATCGGCTGTCAAAAAAACATCGGTTGAACACTAGTTTTAATGTTTTAACATGCTTAATGTCGTTTTTTCATCCTATCTTCTTTTCAATAATTTGTGAACGTCACAATAAAGAAGAAAAGATCTGATGCGGCTTCCGCTACGTCGAGACTTTTTTTCTTTTTGTCATCATCATTATTAGACTTAAAGGGATAGTTCACCCAAATATGAAAATTGTGTCATCATTTACTCACCCTCAAGTAGTTCCAAACCTGTATGAATTTCTTTGTTCTGCCGAACACAAATGAAGATATTCTGAAGAAAGTTTGTAACGAGGCTATTTTGGGGCACCATTGACTTCCATAGTAGGAAAAAGAAATACTATGGAAGTCAATGGTGCCCCAGAACTGCTCTGTTTCCCTCATTCTTCAGAATATCTTCCTTTGTGTTCAGCAGAACAAACACATTCATACAGGTTTGAACTACTTGAGAGAGAGTAAATGATGACAGAATTTTCATTTTTGGGTGAACTGTCCCTTTAAATGCAATGTTTTCAGTGTGAAATGTCAGTCAGGGGGAAAGTGATCATCTGAAATGAGCTGCTGCTGCTTTATGTTGATCCTGTTTTTCTTCTGCAGTCCCAGAAGTCCTGGATCGAACACAGTTTCACCAAGAGGGAATGTGTTTATATACTGCCCGTGTCAAAGGACCCGCACAGGTACGTCATGCACTTCATGTTATCATTAAAGGCTCAAACTAGTTTGCATCATCCTGCAGCATTTGTGCAAACATCGCCGGTGGGACTGAATCAAGCTTGAGTGTAGGGATGTAACGATTACCGGTTTGACGATAAATCATGATAAAATTCCCCACGGTTAGTATTACAGTTTCATTTTTGAATTATCATTAAAACCGTATTCGATTACCACGGTTTGAGCAACTCACGATAAATAAATACTGTCCAGCATAAAGCACAGTGTCACGTGCGCACAGCAGCAGAGTAGTTTCGTTTTGAGTGAAAACACGGCGGAAAGCTGGGAGGATTTAAAAGAGGGAATTATGCAAATGAATTTATGATGAATTATATGAATGTACCTCTGAAGGTTCTGACTGTCTTCAGAAACGATTCGATGGCATTTTGTTTTCATCTTCGCTCCATGTAATACCTAAAGAAGTGTTAGTAAAGGTGAACTTTTACTAAGGTGAAGTCCTTAGTAAAAGTTTGTCTCAGCTACTTTGTGAATAGGAAAACTCTTTGCTAAACTTTTACTGCAGTTTAGGAGAACTCTTAGTGGTCTGATAAAATGTTTTGTGAATATGGGCCCTGGTTTCCCTCTAATATGACTTTTGTTTGTTTTTTGCAGATGCCTCCCAGGATGCCAAATCTGTCAGCAGCTCGTGCGGTGAGTGTCACGAAACACAACGTTTGACACAGTCGAGGTGTTCAGATGGAGTGTGTGCTGACGTGTGTGTGTGTGTGTAGATGCTGCTGTGGGCGTCTGGTTCGGCAGCACGTGGGCTTCACCGCCACACTGGCAGTGAAATACTCAGACGTGCGTCTGACCGAGGGCGAGCTGTCCGATCTGGAGCGGTGGTCAGTGGAGAAGCACACGGAGGAGAGTCCCACTGATGCTTACGGAGTCATCAACTTCCAGGGAGGATCCCATTCGTACAGAGCCAAGGTCTGAACTCATGCACACACACAGAGAACATTCAGAATGATTATCAATGTCAGTCAGTGCAGTGTTCTGATCAGACGGGGTTAATGATGTCAGTCAGTGCAGTGTTCTGATCAGACGGGGTTAATGATGTCAGTCAGTGCAGTGTTCTGATCAGACGGGGTTAATGATGTCAGTCAGTGCAGTGTTCTGATCAGACGGGGTTAATGATGTCAGTCAGTGCAGTGTTCTGATCAGACGGGGTTAATGATGTCAGTCAGTGCAGTGTTCTGATCAGACGGGGTTAATGATGTCAGTCAGTGCAGTGTTCTGATCGGACGGGGTTAATGATGTCAGTCAGTGCAGTGTTCTGATCAGACGGGGTTAATGATGTCAGTCAGTGCAGTGTTCTGATCAGACGGGGTTAATGATGTCAGTCAGTGCAGTGTTATGATCAGACGGGGTTAATGATGTCAGTCAGTGCAGTGTTCTGATCAGACGGGGTTAATGATGTCAGTCAGTGCAGTGATCTGATTGGTTGGGGTTAATGATGTCAGTCAGTGCAGTGTTCTGATCGGACGGGGTTAATGATGTCAGTCAGTGCAGTGTTCTGATCAGACGGGGTTAATGATGTCAGTCAGTGCAGTGTTCTGATCAGACGGGGTTAATGATGTCAGTCAGTGCAGTGTTCTGATCAGACGGGGTTAATGATGTCAGTCAGTGCAGTGTTATGATCAGACGGGGTTAATGATGTCAGTCAGTGCAGTGTTCTGATCAGACGGGGTTAATGAAGTCAATCAGTGCAGTGTTTTGATCAGACGGGGTTAATGATGTCAGTCAGTGCAGTGTTCTGATTGGTTGGGGTTAATGATGTCAGTCAGTGCAGTGATCTGATTGGTTGGGGTTAATGATGTCAGTCAGTGCAGTGATCTGATTGGTTGGGGTTAATGATGTCAGTCAGTGCAGTGTTCTGATCAGACGGGGTTAATGATGTCAGTCAGTGCAGTGTTATGATCAGACGGGGTTAATGATGTCAGTCAGTGCAGTGTTCTGATCAGACGGGGTTAATGATGTCAGTCAGTGCAGTGATCTGATTGGTTGGGGTTAATGATGTCAGTCAGTGCAGTGTTCTGATCGGACGGGGTTAATGATGTCAGTCAGTGCAGTGTTCTGATCAGACGGGGTTAATGATGTCAGTCAGTGCAGTGTTCTGATCAGACGGGGTTAATGATGTCAGTCAGTGCAGTGTTCTGATCAGACGGGGTTAATGATGTCAGTCAGTGCAGTGTTCTGATCAGACGGGGTTAATGATGTCAGTCAGTGCAGTGTTCTGATCAGACGGGGTTAATGATGTCAGTCAGTGCAGTGTTCTGATCAGACGGGGTTAATGATGTCAGTCAGTGCAGTGTTCTGATTGGTTGGGGTTAATGATGTCAGTCAGTGCAGTGATCTGGTCGGACGGGGTTAATGATGTCAGTCAGTGCAGTGTTCTGATCAGACGGGGTTAATGATGTCAGTCAGTGCAGTGTTCTGATTGGTTGGGGTTAATGATGTCAGTCAGTGCAGTGTTCTGATCGGACGGGGATAATGATGTCAGTCAGTGCAGTGTTCTGATCAGACGGGGTTAATGAAGTCAGTCAGTGCAGTGTTTTGATCAGACGGGGTTAATGAAGTCAGTCAGTGCAGTGTTTTGATCAGACGGGGTTAATGATGTCAGTCAGTGCAGTGTTCTGATCAGACGGGGTTAATGATGTCAGTCAGTGCAGTGTTCTGATCAGACGGGGTTAATGATGTCAGTCAGTGCAGTGATCTGATCAGACGGGGTTAATGATGTCAGTCAGTGCAGTGTTCTGATTGGTTGGGGTTAATGATGTCAGTCAGTGCAGTGATCTGGTCGGACGGGGTTAATGATGTCAGTCAGTGCAGTGTTCTGATCAGACGGGGTTAATGATGTCAGTCAGTGCAGTGTTCTGATCGGACGGGGTTAATGATGTCAGTCAGTGCAGTGTTCTGATCAGACGGGGTTAATGATGTCAGTCAGTGCAGTGTTCTGATCGGACGGGGTTAATGATGTCAGTCAGTGCAGTGTTCTGATTGGTTGGGGTTAATGATGTCAGTCAGTGCAGTGTTTTGATCAGACGGGGTTAATGATGTCAGTCAGTGCAGTGTTCTGATCGGACGGGGTTAATGATGTCAATCAGTGCAGTGTTCTGATCAGACAGGGTTAATGATGTCAGTCAGTGCAGTGTTCTGATCAGACAGGGTTAATGATGTCAGTCAGTGCAGTGTTCTGATCAGACAGGGTTAATGATGTCAGTCAGTGCAGTGTTCTGATTGGTTGGGGTTAATGATGTCAGTCAGTGCAGTGATCTGATTGGTTGGGGTTAATGATGTCAGTCAGTGCAGTGTTCTGATCGGACGGGGTTAATGATGTCAGTCAGTGCAGTGTTCTGATCAGACGGGGTTAATGATGTCAGTCAGTGCAGTGTTCTGATTGGTTGGGGTTAATGATGTCACTCAGCGCAGTGTTCTGATTGGTTGGGGTTAATGATGTCAGTCAGCGCGGTGTTCTGATTGGTTGGGGTTAATGTCACTCAGCGCAGTGTTCTGATTGGTTGGGGTTAATGATGTCAGTCAGTGCAGTGTTCTGATCAGACGGGGTTAATGATGTCAGTCAGTGCAGTGTTCTGATTGGTTGGGGTTAATGATGTCAGTCAGTGCAGTGTTCTGATTGGTTGGGGTTAATGATGTCCTGCTCTGCTCTCTGCAGTATGTGCGTCTCTCCTATGACTCCCGTCCGGAGGCCGTCCTGAGGCTCATGCTGAAGGAATGGCAGATGGAGCTGCCAAAGATCGTCATCAGCGTTCACGGGGGAATCCAGAACTTCGACCTGCATCCGCGGATCAAACAGGTGGTGGGAAAAGGACTGATCAAAGCTGCTGTCACCACCGGGGCCTGGATCCTGACCGGAGGGGTCAACACAGGTCACACAATCTTTACTAGTGCATCATGGGTACACACGGCAGCACCAGACACTCTACCTGCTGTACAGACAGCACACTCAGCAAGTGTGTGTGTGTTCTCACAGCGGCAGTTACAGGATTAACTTGATTACCATAATGACAGTCATTTGAGTTAAAGATCAGGTCGATACACTCTATTAGTGTTTACACACTCGCAGTGCCTCTCACACACACACACACACACCCACACACCCACTCACTGCTGAACACACACACACACACACACATAGAGAGGTCACGACCCCTTGAGGGTCACGGTCACTGTAAACCACTGACTGTAGGCATTTTTCCACTGCGTTTCCAGGTGTGGCCAAACATGTGGGTGACGCTCTGAAGGAACATATGTCCAGATCGGCTCGGAAAATCTGTACGGTGGGAATCGCACCCTGGGGAGTGATCGAAAACAGGAACGACCTCATCGGAAGAGACGTAAGAATCATTTGTGACCCGTGCTGGCAACATGAGTGTGAATGCACACGGTCTAATTTTGAGCTACAGGCAAAAGAAGTGAAAAATGTCACTTTTGGTCGAATTTGAGGTAATGAGTTTAAGCTCTCTTCTAGCGATCACAATGCTCCAAATAGTAATTAAACAACTACAATTATCTTTATTTGTACGTTTTCTGAGAGGAGTACATTTTCTCTGCTCACTTCTGGACGACTGCTGCTGCTTCACACCACAAGTTGTAGATCTATTGTTGCAATTAAGTGCAGCATTCCAGCTTTGTGAATATTCATATCGAATTCTCAATGACAAGAGTCCAAACCAGTGAAATGTGATTTGAACTCATGCTGATGAAAACAAAATGATCGCGCTGACTGACATTTGCAAAGCACGTGCATAAGACGCACAATCTCCCAATAAAGTGCATTATAACATAATCCGTTATGTCTTGGGGAAAAATCTGATGTGCAACATTATATTTGATACATGCATTACAGTAGGTGTTAATACAGATCTGTCTCAATGTAAATCAAACGGAATCACTCCGTTACAATATCACTTATTGATATATAACAAGTCATATCATTTTGAAGGTGCTTTAATGGAGAATGTGAAAATAAAATATATATATATTTTTTTAAATTTGCTAATTTTTACTCATTTTGTCAGCACGGGTCACATTTATAACAAACACACATGCGTTCGGCCCAATTTTGACCCTTATTTGCACTCGACCAGTTCTGTTTCTTGAAAAGCAATCAGCATATTAGAATGATTTCTGAAGGATCATGTGACACTGAAGACTGGAGTAATGATGCTGAAAATTCAAAAGAATTTATCAACGGAATAAATTACATTCTAAAATATATTAACATAGAAAACAGCTGTTTTAAATTTTTATAATATTTCAAAATTTTACTGTAGTTTTGATCAAACAAATGCAGTCTTAGTGAGCAGAAGAGACTTCTTTCAGACAAATGTGAACCTGGACCACAAAACCAGTCATAAGTGTCAATTTTTCGAAATGGAGATTTATACATCATCTGAAAGCTATTTATATGATAGGACAATATTTGGCTGAGATACAACTATTTGAAAATCTGGAATCTGAGGGTGCAAAAAAATCTAAATATTGAGAAAATCACCTTTAAAGTTGTTCAAATGAAGTTCATAGCAATGCATATTACTAATCAAAAATTAAGTTTTGATATTTATGGTAGGAAATTTACAAAAAATCTTCATGGAACATGATCTTTACTTAATATCCTAATGATTTTTGGCATAAAAGAAAAAAGATTTTGACCCATACAATGTATTGTTGGCTATTGCTACAAATATACCTGTTACTTATGACTGCTTTTGTGGTCCAGGGACACAAATTAATCAATCTTAATGACCCTAAACCTCTGAATGGTAGTGTACAAATGCTGGGACAGTGTGTACAATGTTCTTGTACCTCAAATCAAAAATAAATTAGCATTTCAAATCAGGAGATTCTGTAAGAAATAATGAAATCTTTGTGTGTTTGTGTTCAGGTTGTAGCGCCGTACCAAACCCTGCTGAATCCTCTCAGTAAACTCAACGTGCTGAATAACTTCCACTCTCATTTCATCCTGGTGGATGATGGGACAGTCGGGAAATATGGAGCTGAAGTCAAACTCAGGAGAGAGCTGGAGAAACACATTAACCTGCAGAGAATCCACGCCCGTGAGACACAGAGACACACAGACAGACACACAGACAGACACACAGACAGACACACAGACAGACACACAGACAGACACACAGACAGACACGCACAGACAGACACGCACAGACAGACACACAGACAGACAGACACGCACAGACAGACACGCACAGACAGACACGCACAGACACGCACAGACACGCACAGACACGCACAGACACGCACAGACACGCACAGACAGACAGACACGCGCACAGACACACACACAGACACACAGACACACAGACACGCACACAGACACACAGACAGACACACAGACAGACACACAGACACACAGACACACAGACACACAGACACAGACACAGATAAACACACATGTTTGAGTCCCAAACAGTTGGTCGTAAGCATCTAATATCCAGCAGTCATTGTTATTCACACCAGCAGCAGCAAGTTCTTCATTCAGACTGTTAGAATGATCAAGACTGATCATCCCATAATTACAAAGATTTTAGCCAAAGCAGACTTCAGTATTTTCTTCTGCTGGGTTCCAGGTCATATGGGGTTTTCTGGTAATGAGAAAGCAGATATCACTGCAAAAGAAGCACTCAAACTGAATATTAATCTGAATATATTTTAGAATTTTTGTCTAGTGTACATCTGAAATGTCTTTTATAACCTTTTGTTAATTGTATACCTTGTATAATTTATTCAGAGATCTCCATGAAAATAGCCTTGATGCTGGTATGGCGTTAAAAAGGGAATAAATAAATAAAATAATCACATCACAAATCACATGTTAGAATGACATTAGAGTGATAAACTCAGAAATAACACCAATGCAAGGCTGAGTGATCAAAATGGTACAAATGCAATTTTTATTTTTTATATATATGTGTGTATATATATATATATATATATATATATATGTATGTGTGTGTTTGTGTGTGTTTGCGCAGGCATTGGTCAGGGCGTTCCGGTTGTGGCTCTGATTTTTGAAGGAGGTCCAAACGTGATCCTGACGGTGCTGGAGTATCTTCAGGAGAGTCCGCCGGTGCCGGTGGTGGTGTGTGAGGGAACGGGACGCGCTGCTGATATACTGGCTTACGTACACAAGCAGACGGAGCAGGACGGGTAACACACACGCACGCACGCGCACACACACACACACACACTCTCACTCACACGACCACACACACACACGCACGCACACGCACACACACAGACAGACACACACGCACGCACACACACACACCCACACACACACAGACAGACACACTCTGTGAGAAAATCACATTAGCTGCCACCGCTGGGGAAGCAGCACTGGCACACACACACACACACACACACACACACACACACACACATACATACATACACACCCGCCTACTTACCTCATTCATCCTCCATACCGTTCCTCTCTGCCGTTGCCGCTATCAGAGTAGCGGGTGCACACGCAATCCTGATAGCACATGGACATTCACCCATTGCAGCACTCTCCTCTGTCCATATTCATTTCCTGGTTATTTCATACACTTACACCGCACTTGTTGTGTCGTTTCGTCCCTGTGATGTTTGTCTGTGTGGGCGTAGTCAGTCTTCCGGCGGGAAACATCGTGCCGGCCAAACCGAACAAACAAGCGGCGGCCGATTATGACATCACTGGCTTGGTCGCGCCGCGCAGTGCAACCGGAAGCTGGCGAAACCATTGTCTAGTATGAATAGGTGTTACTGAGTGTATTTAAGTGTGGGAATTATGTCTTAAATGTATTGTGTTAATGGATTAGGTGTTTATTAATATATATATATATATATGGATCGGAAGTGATTATAATTAAGTATAGATGTGGTATTTGTGTGTGTTAAATGTTATTCTTACCTGTAAATGGTATGGCCCAACAAAGGGGCGGGGTTTGGCCTATATAAGCCGAGGCCAAACATAAAGACAGGACTTGTTTACCAAGTCGATGCAAGAGTGCTACTGCGGTGCCTCAAGCAAAACCCTAAACCCTTTTGTATATTGTGGATACCTGTTTGTTACCTGAATATATCATTGTTGGATTATTTTCTGGTTTATTTTCCCTTTTTTTTGTTTATTTGGTACTTTGGATTTTTGGATTTTTAGGTGCACTTGTATATATTCTTCACTGTGGACAATCTTTCTGGCACTGTAAATAAATTCCACCTTGCACGAGAGTGCTTTTGCGAGTGAGCCATCGTTTTTAAATCCCTTCACGGACTCACATTTTCCCCCGAAGGCGAGCTGGTGGGCTCGTCTTCATCACACACTCACAGACAGACACGCACACACACACACACAGAGACACAGACACACATGCACAGAGACACTGACACGCACAGAGACACAGACGCACGCACAGACACAGACAGATGCGCGCGCGCACACACACACACGCACAGAGACACGCACAGACGCACAGACACAGACAGACGCGCGCACACACAGACAGACACAGACACACAGAGACACACACACACACCGAGACACAGACAGACGCACAGACACACACACACACACACACACACACGATTTATATGTGAATCTCTAAACTCTGTGACGACTCATCCATTTATGTTTGTCAGTATGACAGCAGTCAGATGTTATTACTGTGATTTCTGTCATAAGATGATGCGACGTTTGTAGAAATATTAGCTTTACAGTCAGACCTTGAGTCAAGACAATACCCTTGTTTGTGTTTGTAGAGCGCTGCCTGATGGAGTTGAGGCCGACATCATTGCGACAATCAAGAAAACGTTCAACTTTAGTCATAGCGATGCTCTGCATCTCTTCCAGACGCTGATGGAGTGCATGAAGAACAAAGAGCTGGTGAATAAACACACACACACATTATTTTTGGGTGATATGCTCAATTTTCATATCGTCCTATCTTCAGCCTGTGAAATTACCAATACACGATATTATCGTGTTAATTTATTTAATTATTTTAGTGCTGTCTATCGTTTAAAAAAAAATTGAACTAATTAATTGCACATTTTTTCTGAAAATTAATCACGATTAATCCCACCTAACATTAAAGTATTTAATTATACCTTTATATTGCAATAATTTCAATCTTCAAATTAATGTAGAAACAACATGCAGTATATTTTTAATATTTGTTTAATGCCATCTTTTATTATGACTGAAGGCAAGTATCACTGACAACAACTGATGTCTCTATGCATTTTCTATGCAACAAATTAATAGAAACATAAGTTACTAATTATAATGCTTACATTTCCTCATTCATTCAAAAAGCAGCTACAGAAAACGAGCAAAGAACATTACATTATCATAATCACAAGCTCAGTCTAGAGTTTATACACTTTAAAAACACTCCCGTTATAATCAGTGAAGCTACACGGCATGATGAATAAATCTCTTATACTTGCATCGCATGTTCATCTGCACTTTGTTGTTTATGATGAATCAGAATTGAGTCAGCGAGCGAGCGCACTCAACAATGAAACTCCGCTGAGTAGCGATGACTCATCTGAACGCCTCTGATTGGCCATTGCGTTCCTAAGCTCAGCATACTCGCGTGTGATTGGTTATAACGCGCAACACTGTAAAAACGCAATATAATGCAACAAACAAGCCCTATTATTAATTAGATAGCATTACTAGCCTGATAATAATAATAACTATTACGATACTATCGTCTATCAACACAACCCTAACACACATATACACACACACAGTGACACACACTCAGTATTTGGTCAATAAGCTCTGGTTTATGAGCAACACACACGCTCTGCAGGTGCCGTCAGTGTTTGACCCTTGTGTGTGTGTGTCAGATCACAGTGTTTCCTGTGGGCTCGGAGGACCATCAGGACATCGATGTGGCCATCCTGAAGGCTCTGCTCAAAGGTCAGTGGAGAGACCCTCATCATCTGTGTGTGTGTTTGACTGATGCAGGCGTTTCTGCTGCAAATCAACCGAATCAGACCATCATCATCTCCTGAACCTCCGTCACACACAGACACATGATGTTGGTTTGTTTTGGAAGATGCATCCAGATAAACTTTCACAGTATCATTTACATTTAATGAATGTTTTTATACACTTGTATATACATAATTGTTATCCTGCAGCACAAAAGCAGTCATAAGTACATTGTATGACCAAAATTGTAGATTTTTCTTGTATGCCAAAAAATCATTAGGATATTAAGTAAAGATCATGTTCCATGAAGAGATTTAGTAAATTTCCTACCGTAAATATATCAAAACTTAATTTTTGATTAGTAATATGCATTGCTAAGAACTTCATTTGAACAACTTTAAAGGTGATTTTCTCAATATTTAGATTTTTTTGCACCCTCAGATTC
>CM049846.1:1227500-1312500 GCA_027422415.1 Schizothorax lantsangensis
CAAGAACTCCTGGTACAAGGTAGGGCTGGGCCATATATCGATATATGTGACCCTGGACCACAAAACCAGTCATAAGGGTCATTTTTCTGAAATTGAGATGTATGCATCATCTGAAAGCTGAATGAATAATCTTTCCATTGATGTATGGTTTGTTATGATAGGACAATATTTGGCTGAGATACAACTATTTGAAAATCTGGAATCTGAGGGTGCAAAAAATATTGAGAAAAGTTGTTCAAATGAAGTTCTTAGCAATGCATATTACTAATCAAAAATTAAGTTTTGATATATTTACAGTAGGACATGTACAAAATATCTTCATGGAACATGATCTTTACTTAATATCCTAATGATTTTTGGCATAAAAGAAAAATCGATAATTTTGACCCATACAATGTATTGTTGGCAGTGTTGGGTAAGTTACTCTAAAAAAGTAATTAATTACTAGTTACTAATTACATCTTCAACAGTGTAATTAGAGTACTGTACTAATTACTAATAATACTTATTACTAATTACTTTCTAAATCCTATATCAACCTCAACATGTTATTGATACATGGATCGACATGAAACCGTTCTTTTAATTCTTTCAAGTAATTACATAAATTATTCTGGTCACACTTTAAATTAGGGTCCAATACTAAATATTAACTATGACTTTTGCCTCAATATACTCCTAATTACTGCTTATTAATACTTAGTAAAGTAGTTAAGTTTAAGAATTGGGTATGATTAAGGATTTAGAATAACGTCTTGCAGAATAAGACATTAATGTGTACTTTTTAAGTAATAAACAGCCAATATAACAGTAATATTCATGTTAATAACCAGCTAGTTAATAGTGAGAATTGGACACTAAAGTGTTACCAATATTCTTCATAACTCACCAAAGTATTAAAGTGAGAAGGATGCATAAAAAGCATGCATTTTAAGGTTAGACTTTAAATTTTAATGTTAAATCCACTATTGTATTGTATTGTGTATAAATGCTCTACAGTCTAAACACAGTATTAAGTTCAATTACAATAAGAAGTAACTGTAATTAAATTACAGGAAAAATAAGAGTTTACTTTTTCAAGTGAAAAGTCGCTAGGGCTTAGAAAAGTCTACTTGCTAGGGTTGTGCAATTAATCTAAATACAATTTCGATTTCGGTTCCCTACGATTATGAAAATACAATAATCGAGAGAAAACGATTATTGTGCTCCATTCCAGCAGTGCGCTTTCACTCCATAAAAGCCCAAACTTAACGTGCAAATCATTAAAATCATGATTTGCGCAAAATGCGACGTGCTTGATTTATTAATGTTTATTAGATTTGTTCATAAACAGTTGAGAATAGAAATATGTGTGTAAAAGTATATTGGATCCATGCAGCTCTTAAAGCGACGGCGGGTAATAGAGGAGAGCGGGGCACAAAGTAACACTTTTTGACTTTCTCAAATTGTGTAAATCCACTTCGTGTTCAGAGTATAATTTTTTTTTTATCCACAGTAATTTCACACTTGTCTAGTATAAATATGTCGCTTTGTTTCATAAATACAGTGTATAAGTTTTTCTTTATTTACCCTCAAAAATTGGAAGTGAAATGTGACAACATGCCCCGTAGGTGGGGTACATTGTAACAGCTGAGGGGCACGTTGTAACATGACCATATGACAGCTTAAAATGTTATCTGATCTTATGAAAAAAATATACAAGACAAACTAAAATATTTTGTCAATAAAATAAAATAATGGCTTTTTTTAATAATTAAAAGTTATCTGATTTTTGAGTTTGACAATGAACATATTGCAACCATGCCTGGGACGGCCCATATAAACCAGCCAAAATGCTTTATATGTCTTGAAATAATAATTTCTGAACATTAATCAATGATTGTCAGTCTTTATTCACCTGTTTCTCGTCGTTTCTCATTAAAGTAAATAGTGTGAATTACATCGCTAATGTCATAGAATAGCACGCCAGGGCAGATTGTAACGCAGTGTGACAACTTACCCCATCTGCGCAACTTTAATTTAAAACCGGTTAGTGTCTTCTGCTAGTTATCGAAGCATTAAAAAACTATCTAAACTGATAAATAACAGATTGGAGATTAAAATAATAGTAGATTTGTCTCATTTTAAATTAGTAATAAAAACTGAGATGAAAAATTTACTTAAGCCAGAAATATAATTTTGCTATGGTAAAATAAATGTTCAGCGATATCTTCAAAATACTTTTGAATTTTGGTGCACTTTTTTCCTCTATATAATGTTGATATGGTAACTAGTAAATACTGTAAATGTGGTTATGCTAGCATGTGTGGAAATATTTAAAAAGCGTGTGTTACAACTAACCCCGCGTTACTTTGTGCCCCGCGCTCCCCTATTCCTTCTGCCATCTGTAATATTAATCAGACAATGAGAAAATCACTCACTGCTCTTGACTGAAGGACTTTTGTAGCTTTAATAAGAAACAAAGCTTAATTCTCACAGTGATGACTGTTGTTTTATTATTGTTTGATTATTCAAGTTCTGTAGACTGTTAGCTGAATACTTCAGACTTGCATGAAAAACTTAGCACTGTTTGCTTCATTTGTATCCTTTTTTCTATTGTTTTTGACCTTATTATTTTCTATTGTTTTTGACCTTATTATTACTTATAAGGCCTATAAGTTACCCTATTCTGCTGTGGTATTGAGAAATTTCGCTGGTAAATGTTAGAAAGTCATGGAAATATTAATTTTTCTGTGAGAAATGCATGAGCCGCCTTCATGAACCTCCGCTAAACTTCACAGACTTCAATGAACGAGTGAATCGCATTCACGTGCGCTAAACAGACAGAACACAATGAAATAGAAGCGCAATAATTCTGACTAAAATATAGCCTACATTTCACTGACATATTTGTAGTTGGACAGTAAATGTGATGTGACTCTGGAGCACAAAAGCAGTCATAAGTAACACAGGTATATTTGTAGCAATAGACAACAATACATTGTATGGATCAAAATTATAGATTTTTCTTTTATGACAAAAATCATTAGGATATTAAGATCATGTTCCATGAAGATATTTTGTAAATTTTGTACCTTAAATATATCAAAACTTAATTATTGATTAGTAATATGCATTGCTAAGAACTTCATTTGAACAACTTTAAAGGTGATTTTTCTCAATATTTAGATTTTTTTGCACCCTCAGATTCCAGATTTTCAAATAGTTGTATCTCAGCCAAATATTGTCCTATCATAACAAACCATGCATCAATGGAAAGCTTTTTTTATTCAGTATTTAATCTCAATTTAACCCTTATGAGTCAAATTGACCCTTATGACTGGTTTTGTGGTCCAGGGTCACATATGTAGTATTTTTGAAGTGTATTTTGAATTGATAGGACTGTAATGGGGTAATCAGAATAGTCTGTGCTTTTATTCTTATTTCTTCTCATTTTTAGTTTAGTGAATGTAACTTTGCTTTAAAAGCATTGTTTGTGTTTTTAGATTGCAATGTTAGAATTAAATGTAATTTTGACCCTTTTTTGCACATAATTTATAGGCTTACATGGTTACACTTACATTTTTTTAATAGCCTTTGTATGTATTGTTTTGGTGGACAGTATTGGGCGGTATGTAAAATATATATTAAATACAGATGTTTTTAAAATCCAAATACAAAAATGAAAACTCGGATATATACCTTATATCGCAAATCGGCCAAAAAATACAGATGTACATTTTTGCCCATATCGCCCAAGTCAAGTCACCATTATTTATATAGTGCTTTTTACAATGCATATTGTGTCAAAGCAGCAATACAGTATTAAAAAGGGAAATAGTGTGTGGAAATAGTGTTTCGTTCTCCTCTGGCCAGACGAGACCAGCAGTTTAATTCTAGGCTGCAGCAGAGTCAGATTGTGCAGAGGACTCGTCTGTAGGCAGATCGACTGACTGATGTGTGTGTTTGCAGGTGATCCTGAGCATCCTGGTTCCTCCTGCCATCCTCATGCTGGAGTACAAGACCAGAGCAGAGATGTCCCACATTCCCCAGTCACAAGACGCCCATCAGAGCATGGAGGACAGCGAGCACAACCTGCAGAAGCCTGATGACATCCCCATGGTACGGATGAAGCATTAAACACGCTTGAAGTGTGCTAACGTGCCTCCGCCGGCGTTCTGATCGCTGATGCTCAGAAGCGGTCAATCTTTACATGAGTGTGTGTTTTCTCATTGCACAATCGCGCTGGTACAGATTGACAGACTGGGTTCCTACGCCGTTTGGAATTTGATTTAAGTAATTTCCAGGTCTGGGAAAAGTAAGGAAAAAAGACAGCAGAGTATGGAAAAATATTTGCGTTTCCAGACATTTGCCCCCTATTTTGTTTTTTTATCATAGGAAATTAAGAATTTAATGAAAATAAGTTTATCATACAAGAAGTGTGTTTTCATGGCAGGTCTTTAGTGATTATCAAACACGACTGAATGAATTCAGGGTGCACTTTTTCATTATGCAAAATGTTCTGGGTTTCTAATCACGATTTTCTTAGCACCGTATGACTTCGAGGCCTTGAGGACCTTTGCAAAAATAAAAAATATGCAGACTTTTATGTGTGCATGAGAAACCATTAAACTTAGGTTTAAACTGAACCTATCAGCCCATTTCACCACAGAATATGTTAAAGAGACCTAAGGCCTTGAAATATGATATACTGCCCTAACGAAAGCCACATTTTTAACACTTTTTTTTTTTTTTTTCACAATAAGTCTTTTTTTATAGACCCTTGAGCTTGGCAAACAGGACAATGCACACAGCTGTATTATGCATCAGCCCATTTCATGTCATGGTTTTTCTGCTGCTGCAGAGGATGTGCTAAACTGGACATTAGGCCTTGATATTAGAGGAACCTACCACAAGGAAAGCCAAATTTTGAGCAAGTAGATCTCTATTAATTCATGTGCATCCATGTTCTCACTTTGTTCATAGTAAGATGGCAGTGACGCACAAAGGAAATAGGTTTTATAAAACTAGAAATTGTAATGCGTAAGCATGCAAAAAATTCCCATGCACGTGTGATTAGTTTCTCGAGGGCACAAACAAGTTTCTTGTGTGCATGCAAACGTCACTTCAAGAAAATCAATGTAAAAAAAAACTGAAAACCTAAAAATATTTACAGCTGACTGTACTATATACCAAACATTAAGCTGAAAATAGTGCTGTATGAACCATTTATGTTAAATATGGGCCGAAAATCTACTGAGAGGTTTGGAAATTTGAGTCTGGAAAAGTATGGAATTTTGACAAATAAAATCTGTTTCTGTCAGGATGTGTTTAAGGAAGCCCGTCCCAATGAGAGCGCGGATGTGAAGAATGAAACGGAGGTGCATGTGCGTTCCCGCCGGTTACCCATCACACGCAAGTTCTACGCCTTTTACCACGCGCCGATCGTCAAGTTCTGGTTCAACACGGTACGTACGGTTCCTTTCTCACGCTGCGTGAGTGTGTGTGTGATTTCCAACACTTTAAGTGTTCTGGGTTGTTGTTCCCATGTGATAGTATCAGAGACACTCGTTCCTGCATAAACCTGCTGTTACACACAGATAAACATCACCGGATTAGTGGAAGGTTCACTAGTGACATTTCAACCAGACCCGTGTGTGTTTGAGAGTGTGTGTTTGAGAGTGTGTGTTTGAGAGTGTGTGTTTGAGAGTGTGTGTTTGAGAGTGTGTGTTTGAGAGTGTGTGTGTGTGTGTGTGTTTTTGAGTGTGTGTGTGTGTTTTTGAGTGTGTGTGTGTGTTTTTGAGTGTGTGTGTGTGTTTTTGAGTGTGTGTGTGTGTTTTTGAGTGTGTGTTGTTTGAGTGTGTGTGTGTTTGAGTGCGTGTGTGTTTGTGTGTTTGAGTGTGTGTGTGCTGCAGCGGTTGATCATTCATCTGTTGTGTCTAATGTAAGCTGAAGGGTTTGAGGTGAACGTGTTGATGTAACATTAAAGATTGTCAGAAAAGAGAATAATGATTGTTTTGTGTGTGTGATCTGAATAATTGCCATCCTTTGATCACACCAGCGGTGAGCGAAATGTTTTTTTTTTTTTGTTTTTCTGAGCAACTGTGCAATCGTACCAGACACAGAAAATGCAGAATCACAGAATGCAGTCATATAAAAAAAATATAATAATAAAAAAAAAACAAAAAAAAACTTACTGTATAAAGCAGAATTTCACAGAATCTGGCATGAATGGATCAAAAGAATCAGATCACACTGGAACTCAAAGCTCTTCACTACAAAACCTATGATGAAATGATGGCAGAAATATATTATTATTGAATAGTAAAAAGTACTTAAAGTAAGAATTTATTACATTTATAAAAAAAACTAAATATTCAATTTATTAAAATGTTTATATAGTAGTACAATCAAGATATTTATTTAATGTTTTCACAGTAAATCTATATTGTGCACCTCTTTATTTGACATGGAATTGTTTTTAATTTGATTACATTTTAAAATATGAGGTTGTTAGTTTTATAAATTAATTTGATTACCACCTTTTTTTTTTGAGAAATTTGTGTTGAATCTTAAAAAAAACAGAACCCAGAAAAAATAAACTGTATTTTGTAGACACCTGATTAAATACTGTGTGATGGAGTGATTATTGTGTGTCTTATTCTTGAGTGTGATTGGTCACTGCTCTAATATTAGCATCTAATGACTGTAGGCCGTATATTTGAGGCCTTCAGTGTGACTTGACTGAACCTCGTCTGCTGTGCGTGTGTGTGTAGAGATCTGAGCTCTTTTAGAGATACGTCATCTGTGTGTTCCAGCTCTTTTATATCGGCTTCCTGATGCTGTATTCATACGTGGTGTTGGTGAGAATGGAGCTGTTTCCGTCTCCTCAGGAATGGGTCGTCATTCTTTACATCTTCACACTGGCGGTGGAGAAGATCCGAGAGGTTCGTGTCTGTGTGTGTGTGTGTGTGTTTAGATGTTTTAACGAGGTATGTCAGAAATGTTTAATTATTTGAGCAGCATTCGTTACAATCCAGCTGAGCGTTTAACCCTGCTGTCTGATGATTGACTCGCCGCTCAAACACACGCTCATGTGAAGTCATTACATTCACGTTTCCAGCTGATTTTAGAGCGTTTAGAGGCGTAAGATGTGAAAAACAAACACTAAGGTAAGTTTCCAGTCATTAATCAGAGCGTGCGGTGTGAGAGTCACTTTCTGTCCTGAAACACAGAGCGAGTCACATGACAAGACTTCACAATGACTTATACAGTCACTGTAGGTTGTCATTTTTAACATTTTATTTTATAATTTTGCATTTATTTTAATTTTATTTTTTTACTGGTAGTGGTCTTAATACCAATGATATATTATATTAGTTTTATCATTTTTTTATTTTATATTAATGATTAAATAAATAGGCAACAGTTATTATATGTGTCCCTGCAGCACAAAAGCAGTCATAAGTAACACAGGTATATTTGTAGCAATAGACAACAATACATTGTATGGGTCAAAATTATTAATTTTTCTTTTATGCCAAAAATCATTAGGATATTAAGATCATGTTCCATGAAGATATTTTGTAAATGTCCTACCATAAATATATCAAAACTTAATTTTTGATTAGTAATATGCATTGCTAAGAACTTCATTTGAACAACTTTAAAGGTGATTTTCTCAATATTTTGATTTTTTTGCACCCTCAGATTCCAGATTTACAAATAGTTGTATCTCAGCCAAATATTGTCCTATCATAACAAACCATACATCAATGGAAAGATTATTTATTCAGCTTTCAGAAATCTAAATTTCATAAAATTGACCCTTATGACTGGTTTTGTGGTCCTGTGTCATATTTCATTATTTCATTGATTTTTATTTTATTTTATAAATATATAGGTTTTATATTTTATGCATCCAACACAAAGAGCACACCAAAGCGCCACTGTTGGAGAAAAATAAACATTTCTTTATTTCATTTTTAGCATTTTATTTTATTATACACTTGAATTTTATTGACATTGATGGTCAGAATTGTAAATAAATTGTCTTTATTCAATCTTCTTTAATTCCAATATTTTATATGTATAATTAGTGAAAAACAGTTTGTTCCGTAAGTTTAAATAGTTCAGCTGTGCTCTCCTGTGGTCATGTGACTGAAGCCAGGGTCAAGAGGTCACACAGGTGTGTCACGTGTTCATGTCATCATCAGTACCTTTTTTGTTTCCTCTCTAGATGTTCATGTCTGAAGGAGGCAAAATCAGTCAGAAGATTAAAGTCTGGTTCAGCGACTACTTCAACGTTTCTGATTTTCTGGCGATCCTGATGTTCTTCGTGGGCTTCGGCCTGCGCTTCGGCTCGGGGGACGTGTTTATCGCGGGCCGGATCGTTTACTGTCTGGACATTATCTTCTGGTATGTGCGTCTGCTGGATATCCTGGCTGTCAATCAGCAGGCCGGGCCATACGTCATGATGATCGGGAAGATGGTGAGAGAACAGTGGTGTATCTGAGCCTCATATCCTCCAGTGTTGATCACTCTGATAGGGATGTAACGATATCAAAATCTCACGATACCATATTATTGCGCTATGAAGTCCACGATATGATATTTATTGCGATAATTAAAAAGACAAATGAAGAATTGGGAAAAAATAGATTTTTTTTAAATAAAAAAAACAAATAAAAGTGTGTATGTATGTGTGTATATATATATATATATATATATATATATACACACATATATACACATATATATATATATATGTGTATATGTAATATACATATGTATATATATATGCATATATGTAATATACATATGTATATATATATGCATATGTATATATATACATATGCATATGTATATATATACATGTATATATGTATATATTCATATATGTTATGTATATATGCATATATATATGTATATATGCATGCATGCATGCATACACACACACACACACACACACACACACACACACACACACACACACACACACACACACTGCCGATCAAAAGTTTGGGATCAGTAAGATTTTTAATGTTTTTTTAAAGAAGTTTCTTATGCTCAAGACTGTATCTATTTGATCAAAAATACAGAAAAAAAACCTGTTATTTTGTGAAATATTATTGTAACTAAAGAATTTGACAATATTTACATGTGCCAAATACAGAATCCCATGGACCAAACATATAACATAAGTAAAAAACATAGGCTAAGTAAAGAAAGGGAAAATATTTACATACAGAATCACTTGGACAAACAAACATATATTATCTTTAAGCTTTTATTTTGACGGAAACAGCAGTAGAGCTTTTATTTTGAAGGGAAACTCCAGCTTCAGTTCAAACATGCTTACGAAAACACGTCTCGCTACAAATCTAGTGAAACGCTGTAATCATCTGCTGCGAAAATAAATCATAAGTGTTGTTCCCAAACGCGTGCTATACTCACAGCCAGTGTTAATTTTGACAGCAAATTTTGATTTAGTTTTAGTCATAGTCTTTTGACTAAAATACCATTTAGTTTTAGTCATATTTTAGTCATTTGAATTGTTTTTAGTTGTAGTCTAGTTTTAGTCGACTAAATATCATAACATTTTAGTCGACTAAATCTACAGTAAATTTAGTCGGCTAAAATCTAATGGGTTTAGTTGCAGTGCATTTATTAAGCATTTCTCTAAAATTTCCGAACTCATTATATAGGATTGATATTAAGGTATTATCATGATAGACATTGATTTAACTGCAGTGACACACAACATGCCTTTGTTAAAATTAAATAAAACCACTTCTCAAAGAACAAGAACAAGGTCTTCTTTTTAATGAAATACCAATGGTTATATAGGATAATTATCCATTCTTTATACCAACTTGTTTACCATATTCTTCATTCTTTCAAGCAGACATATTTATTTCTATAAATAAATTGAAATGAATCTTTAGGGATACTAAAGTTTTTCAGTCAAGAGCAGTGAGTGATTTTCTGTCTTTCTTCTGTTGCTTGATTAACATCAATGACAGAGACAATAGCAACTTAATTAGACTACTATCCCTTTAAAACCGAACGCACAGCTGCAATGGATGCAATGTACTGATGCACGTTCTCCCTACTGTTTACGTTCACTTAAGACGTAATCGACTGTGTTTATGTGAATGCTCGTCAAAACGGCATCATTTCATGTGTAATTCTCCGCTCACGCGACGCAAGAGAGTACTCGCGCGCTGAGACGCGCTTTCTGTGTGTGTGTGTGTGTGTGTGCGTGAGACGCGCTTTCTGTGTGTGTGTGTGTGCGTGGGACGTGCTTTCTGTGTGTGTGTGTGTGCGTGAGACGTGCTTTCTGTGTATGTGTGTGCGTGAGACGTGCTTTCTGTGTGTGTGTGTGTGTGTGTGTGTGCGTGAGACGTGCTTTCTGTGTATGTGTGTGCGTGAGACGTGCTTTCTGTGTGTGTGTGCGTGAGACGTGCTTTCTGTGCGTGAGACGTGCTTTCTGTGTGTGTGTGTGCGTGAGACGTGCTTTCTGTGTGTGTGTGTGCGTGAGACGTGCTTTCTGTGTGTGTGTGTGTGTGCGTGAGACGTGCTTTGTGTGTGTGTGTGCGTGAGACGTGCTTTCTGTGTGTGTGTGTGCGTGTGTGTGTGTGCGTGAGACGTGCTTTCTGTGTGTGTGCGTGAGACGTGCTTTCTGTGTGTGTGTGTGCGTGAGACGTGCTTTGTGTGTGTGCGTGAGACGTGCTTTCTGTGTGTGTGTGTGTGTGTGTGTGTGCGTGAGACGTGCTTTCTGTGTGTGTGTGTGTGCGTGAGACGCGCTTTCTGTGTGTGTGCGTGAGACGTGCTTTCTGTGTGTGTGTGTGTGTGTGTGTGTGTGTGTGTGTGCGTGAGACGCGCTTTCTGTGTGTGTGCGTGAGACGTGCTTTCTGTGTGTGTGTGTGTGCGTGAGACGTGCTTTCTGTGTGTGTGTGTGCGTGAGACGTGCTTTCTGTGTGTGTGTGTGTGCGTGAAACGTGCTTTCTGTGTGTGTGTGTGTGTGTGTGCGTGAGACGCGCTTTCTGTGTGTATGCTTCAGTGTCTGTGCTCAGAAAACCGGACCGAATCGAGTTCTCTTGCGTCGTCAGATTTATCCACATGTCTGCTCTTCTCTTACTCCCACATATTGATATTTTTGAACGTTTTATGAGACGTGCAGCAAGTGTATTATAGCTTATGTCCTGCCGGTTCATATGTATGCATCTAACCTCCTAACTACACACTACAGAACTATGTTCTGATTGAATCTCTTTCCAAATCGTCCCTCCCTAACATTTTCGTCTCGTTTTTATTCGTTGACGAATATGTCAATAGATTTTCGTCATAGTTTTTGTCATTCAAAAAGAGTTTTCGTTCGTCATCGTCTCGTTGTCGTCGGTGAAAAAATGTCGTTGACGAAATTAACACTGCTCACAGCACGTGTTCATTGCATTCATTCAGTGTGAACGGAGCCGTTCTGCGACTGAGACAAGCTGATCGCATGAACGAAGTGTGCGCTTTGCATTAAAACATGCAGCAAACACAGACTTGATGAAGAGATTAACAGACTCTGTTTGACACATACTGTGCCAAAGCATTATAGCCCAAAACAAATCTATTTTAAAAACTAAACTTTTTGCCCATAAGACTAGAGACGATAATGGCTTTAAATGCAAGTATCGGCATCGGTCTGATATGAAAAATTATGCCGATATGTTTTGCCGATAAGAGGAATACATTAACTCACATGTGCTCAGGGTGTGTTAGTGATTAGATCACGTCAGCAGTGTGTGGCTCATTCTTGAAGCAAAGTTTTGCCTGAATGATGACTAGATTGACTGTTTTGGATCACTGCATTTAATCTATGAAAGCATAAACAGAATGACGCTTTCTGTGTATGATCAAGTAAACAGTAATAGCACGTGCTGTGGCAGCAGCGGCAGCCTTGTCAAACAAATGCAGCGATTGATATATAGCTTATTTATAGTTATTTTCAAAGCTTCAATGTATTGTCAAAAAAAATAGTTTAATTCTAACAAAAGTTCTTGTTAAAAACTAACCAAAATGAAAAATATTTTGCTTATTTATGCACAGGAGAGACTTGGTGTTTCCAAACAAAAGGAAATATATCGGTATCGGTATCGGCCAAAATGAGTTGGCATATTCGGATATCGGCAAAAATCCAATATCGTGCATCCCTACACAAGACCTATTGTTTCATATCATCATGTGACCATGATAATATCGAGACGATAATCCAACGATATTGATAATATCGTTACATCCCTGCTCTCTGATCGTCCGCAGGTGGCCAACATGTTCTACATCGTGGTCATTATGGCCGTCGTGCTGCTGAGTTTTGGGGTTCCTCGTAAAGCCATTCTGTACCCAAACGAGGAACCTTCGTGGTCTCTGGCCAGAGATGTGGTGTTCCAGCCGTACTGGATGATGTACGGTGAAGTTTACGCGTACGAGATCGATGGTAAACTCCTGGAGACTCGCACACAGAGCACTGAACCCTTCACCACATGATCACATCTGCATCTTAACAAATTAAGCATTAGCAATAAGCACAGATAGCGCTTCATTAACTCTCTATCCTGCTGTGAATCTCACAAAACCTGTCCAGCTCACACGTACTAACCCTAAAAACCAGCCCAATTATTAACAGTTACACACTATCAATCAAACACTTTCAAAACCCTCAAATTCTCACTTCAACATGAAAAAATATGATATAAAAAGCATTCCTACATCAGATGTTTATTGCACTGCCTTTAAAATCTTTGATTTCAGTCATGAGACTTTGATCTGCTTAAACATCATTACATGAAAACAATTAAATGAAATTAAACTTATGTAAATACAGTACATATGCATATTTTTATTTATACAGCTGTATAGTAAATAATGCAGTAAATAATCTTCCGTTCCAGATTTATACCACATTATTATTACTATTTATTTTTTTTTTTTCTTTAGTCTTGCTTATATAATAATTGCTTACTCTTTTCTGTTCTCATATACATATGTATGTGTACTAAGAGCTCCTAAAAACCACAACAAATTCTGTGTTTGCACACACTTGGCGAATAAAGCGGATTCTGATTCTAAAAAATGTTTATAAAAATAATCTTATTTTACTTTATGAATATTACACAGCCAATTCTTGAAAAAAAATTCTGATGATTTTCAAAAAAAACGCCTAATATTACTTAATTTGATGATGCAGAGTTCGAAAATGTCCATACATATGTTCCATCATATACAATTTTTTCACAAAAATGCATTTTAATGCACTTATAATTACAAAAGCAATCAAATGTCAAAAGTTATGGTTTTTAATGACAAAAATAAGTCTTTAAACTATCATTTGTTCAAAAAATTTAGAAAAATTTGTTCAAATACTCCATTTAATGTTAAAGAACTTTACAAGTTTATAAATAAACAAGCTTTTTTTAATAAAATCTGTGATATCTTTGCATGCCGTAAAAGCAGAAAACATCAGGCTCATTTTTACATTTTCTAGCCATAACTCTGACCTTGAAATCAGGATCCGGCATCAATGAATTGGCTGAATTTTATACAATAGCTTTAATCTGGCTCAGATTCAGACAGGAATCACGTGTTTGTGGTGTTTTTCTGCTGATTAAAGGAACACTCCACTTTTTTTGGAAATAGGCTCATTTTATATCTCTCCAAGAGTGGCGATAGCACTTTTAGCTTAGCTTAGCATAGATCATTGAATCTGATTAGACCGTTAGCATCGCGCTCAAAAATGACCAAAGAGTTTCGATAATTTTCCTATTTAAAACTTGACACTTCTGTAGTTACATCGTGTACTAAGACCGACGGAAAATGAAAAGTTGCTATTTTCTAGGCTGATATGGCTAGGAACTATACTCTCATTCCGGCGTAATAATCAAGAAACTTTGCTGCCGTACCATGAGTGCAGCAGGCGTAGTGATATTACACAGTGCCTGAAAGTAGTCCCCAGCTATATCATAGGCTACTGAGCTGGGGACTACTTTCAGGCGCTGCGTCATATCACTGCACCTGTGGTCTAATCCGATTGGTCTAATCCGATTCAATGATCTATGCTAAGCTAAAAGTGCTACCGCCAGACCCGGAGATCGGCTGAATGGATTCAAAAACGGTAAATCTCAACTTTTTAACTCTTGGGGACTTGGAAAATGAGCCTATTTCCAAAAAAAAGTGGAGTGTTCCTTTAAGGGAGAATATGAGACTTCTTCACCACACAAATGATTCTCGAATGCAAAAATGCTATGAAATGCATCATATTTAGTGAGAAAATGTGACATGAAAGAGCAAAACAGACACTATTTTTGGAATCAGTGCCAGAAAATTAGTATGAAACAAGTATTGGATTTCATTCAGCGCACATAATGCAGTGCGGTGATATTACTAGTTTCTTTCTAATTAAGTTAGCTTGAGAAAGCCAACCTAATGAAATGCTATTTAAACTTCTTACTAAAACTGTTGACTCTAACTCCTACAGCTTTAACTCTACAAACTCCAAACTCAGCCCAGATCTTCAGACTGATCTGACCGAGTGTGCTATATCTTTTTTTAACTGATCAGACTTACGGTTTTCCTAAAAATGACGATTAAACCTGGGAAAAATCCCATAGACTTACATTGACGGAATGTTCAAATGAGCCAAGACTCCTCAAACTCCAACTGTCAAAACTCCCAGAATCCCTTGAGACTTAATCAAGCTTCCCTTCTATGTACTACTTTTAATCCATTTATTAGACTCATTCAAACTATCTATCTATCTATCTATCTATCTATCTAACTTCATATCAAAACTCTAGCAACTATCCAAACCAACCTAGCAACCACCCGGGTAGCCTAGCAACCACCCCGAGTACCCTAGCAACCACATAGCAACACCCTAGCAAGCACCCTGGGTACCTTAGCAACCACCCCTAGCAACCGCATAGCAACCACCCCTATTCTGTCTATCTGTCTCTGTCTATGTATCTATCTATCTATCTAACTTCATATCAAAACTCTAGCAACTATCCAAACCAACCTAGCAACCACCTGGGTAGCCTAGCAACCACCCCGAGTACCCTAGAAACCGCATAGCAACACCCTAGCAACCACCCGGGTAGCCTAGCAACCACCCCTAGCAACCACATAGCAACCACCCCAAGTACTCTGTCTGTCTGTCTAATCTTTAAAGCTACTTTAAACTTCAAACTACTTCAAACTGAAAACCTTCAAACTTTAACTTCAAAAGTTATATCTGGTGTCTGAGTAGTTTTTGGTTTGACTGTGTGTGTGTGTGTTGGCAGTGTGTGCGAACTCGAGCGAGGATCACGCTAAGGCGCTGTGTGCGACGGGTGTGTGGTTGACGCCGCTGCTGCAGGCCGTCTATCTGTTTGTCCAGTATATTCTCATGGTCAACCTGCTCATCGCCTTCTTCAAGTGAGTGACCCGTACCGCTTTACACTGTGTGTCTGTGGCGCTGGTCAGCATAACTGACCGTGCCGTTTCTCCACAGTAACGAAACATATTTTATTGGACTGTCCAGCTTTTAATGCATGTAGAAAACTCTTTTATGAACTTAAAGAGTTTAGTATAATTTTGCCAGTAAAAGTTTTAGATTTTTTATCATGTTAATGTGAAAAATCTTGTGTAATATAACGTGTTTGCTGGTTTTTAATGCATTTGTTACACTTGTATTTTTTTAATTGTTTTTGCCATGAAAATAGCCTGAGATGCTGAGATGGCATTAGTGTTAATTTTGTCAGCTATTTTCAATTTTAGTCTTAGTCCCGTGTTAAATGTCCTTGTTAGTTTTTATCATATTTAGTCAGCCTTATCCTATTAAGTTTTAGTCGACTAAAAGTTTCAACATTTCAGTCTAGTTTTAGTTGAAGAAAATCTAAAGTATTTTAGTCTAGTTTTAGTCTAGTCTTTTTTTCGTCAACGAAATTGCATGTTGATCTAGTCATGGTTATCGTTTATTGACCTTATTGTCGTCTCGTCTTCGTCTCATCTTAGTCATGGGAAAAAAGCTGGTCAATGAACATTTTTCGTCATAAAACCTGAATTCCGGAAATGTTGGGACGTTTTTTTTTTATTTGAATAAAATTAAAACTAAAAGAATTTCAGATCACATGAGCCAATATTTTATTCACAATATAACACAGATAACATAAATGTTTAAACTGATAAATTTTGCAATTGTATGCACAAAATGAGCTCATTTCAAATTTGATGCCTGCTACATGTCTCAAAATAGTTGGGACGGGGGCATGTTTACCATGGTGTAGCATCTCCTCTTCTTTTCAAAACAGTTTGAAGACGTCTGGGCATCGAGGTTATGAGTTTCTGGAATTTGGTCCCATTCTTGCCTGATATAGGCTTCCAGCTGCTGAAGAGTTCGTGGTCGTCTTTGACCTATTTTTCGTTTAAAGATGCGCCAAATGTTCTCTAAAGGTGAAAGATCTGGACTGAAGGCCAATTCAGCACCGGACTCTTCTACTACGAAGCCATGCTGTTGTAATAGTTGCAGTATGTGGTTTTGTCTTGTCCTGCTGAAATACACGTCATCTGGAGGGGAGCATATGTTGCTCTAAAACCCTTTATATACCTTTCAGCATTCATAGTGCCTTCCAAAACATGCAAGCTGCCCATACCGTATGCACTTATGCACCCCCATACCATCAGAGATGCTGGCTTTTGAACTGAACGCTGATGACACGCTGGAAGGTCTCCCTCCTCTTTAGCCCGGAGGACACGGCGTCTGTGATCTCCAACAAGAATGTCAAATTTGGACTCATCTGACCATAAAACACTTTTCCACTTTGAAACAGTCCATTTTAAATGAGCCTTGGCCCACAGGACACGACGGCGCTTCTTGACCATGTTCACATATGGCTTCCTTTTTGCATGATAGAGCTTTAGTTGGCATCTGCAGATGGCACGACGGATTGTGTTTACCGACAGTGGTTTCTGGAAGTATTCCTGGGCCCATTTAGTAATGTCAATGACAGAATCATGCTGATGAGTGATGCAGTGTCGTCTGAGGGCCCGAAGACCATGGGCATCCAACAAAGGTCTTCGGCCTTGTCCCTTACGCACAGAGATTTCTCCAGTTTCTCTGAATCTTTTGATGATGTTATGCACTGTAGATGATGAGATTTTTTTTTGTTGTTTTTAAAGTATTCCACAATCTTTTTACGCACTCTTTCACAGATTGGAGAGCCTCTGCCCATCTTTACTTCTGAGAGACTCTGGCTCTCTAAAACATCCCTTTTATAGCTAATCATGTTACAGACCTGATGTCAATTAACTTAATTAGTTGCTAGATGTTCTCCCAGCTGAATCTTTTCAAAAATTCTTGCTTTTTTAACCCTTTGTTGCCCCCGTGCCAACTTTTTTGAGACCTGTAGCAGGCATCAAATTTGAAATAAGCTCATTTAGTGGATAAAAGTGTAACATTTCTCCATTTAAACATTTATGTTCTATTGTGAATGAAATATTGGCTCATGTGATTTGAAATTCTTTTAGTTTTTATTTTATTCAAATTTAAAAAATGTCCCTACATTTCCGGAATTCGGGTTGTAGTTTTCGTTAATGAAATTAACACTACATGGCATTAAATGAATATATACTTCTACTCTCCACAGTAACGTCTACATGCAGGTGAAGTCCATATCCAACCTGGTGTGGAAATACCAGCGTTACCACTTCATCATGGCGTACCACGACAAGCCCGTCCTTCCGCCGCCGCTGATTCTGCTCAGCCACATGGGGTCTGTGCTGTCGTCCATCTGCAGGAAGAGGAAGAAGGACAGCAGCGCCTACGGACCAAGTAACGCACCTCTCCGCTCGCACAGACGCTTCTGCTCGGCTCTGTCAGCGCTTTGACTGTCCTGCTGTTTTTCAGAGCTCTTCCTGACCGAGGAGGACCAGAAGAAGCTGCACGATTTCGAGGAGCAGTGTGTGGAGACGTACTTCCACGAGAAAGACGATCAGTTTCACTCGGGGAGCGAAGAGAGAATCAGACTCACGTCCGACAGGTACGAGTCCGGCGTAAGAATGATGTGATGAACGACATGCTCATGCATAAGGGTCCAAAATAGGGATGTGCTGATAGACGATAGTATCGTGTATCGACGATAGTCAGAGATATCACCTGTGGCTGATACCTTTGACCATAGCAAGACGATTATTATTATTATGAGGCTAGTAATACAATCTAATTAATATTAGGGCTTATTTGTTCCATTATAAATCCAGAAGAACTGTGGAGACGTCTCAAAGATGCTTCAAGAAACCTACCTGCAAAACTCTGCTGTCGTAGTCATGTGTTTATTAGTCATGTTGAATCAATGAAAGCAGTTAAATCTTCTGTTTATTCTGCTGCAGTGCCTGGGTTTCTTCTGCGGGACGTATTTTTAGTCTCTCTGGCCTTCGGATGAAGATTTACTACTGATCACAGAACCGTGCTTCACTGGCAAGATGCGCATGACAATCGCAGATTTTGCCTAATATCGATTGCAATTTCATTTAGATTTATCGTGCAGCCTTAGTGAAAAGTGCTATACAAATGAGAATTGAATTTTGTTTAACTCTTTCCCCGCCAGTGTTTTTGAAAAAAAAGTTGCCGGCCACCGCCAGCGTTTTTGCTGATTTTCACTCAAATTTCATGGCGCCCAGAATATTTTGTTGTATGAATATCTGAACATGCAATATATCAAAATAAAGATCAGGGCCCGTATTCATGAAAACTCCTAGTGCTAAGAGTTGCTCCTAGTAACAAAATTCTAAGAAAATTCTTAGAAATGTGGGTGTTTCCTCTTAAATTTAAAGGAAAGATCCTACTAAAGAAAAAAGTAATTCAGAAAGCATCTTAACCCTTAAAAGAGGTCTTAAGGTCCAAAATTGTTAGGAGTACGAACGAGGACTTTTAAGAGGCTTAAGAGTTTCTTTAGCAGCGGAGAAAATGGACGAAACATGAAGAAGGAGAAGAAATGTGTTGCACACAATGCATGACAGTGAGTTAAGACGTTACACATTAGATCGTGCAGGGATCATGTTTGTGACGATCTTATTAAAGACATGCTAACATCTCCGACACCGCGCTGAAATGCCATAGCGCCAGAAATGGACGTTAATCACTACATTAACATATTTGGCAACTGGAAAAATGCAACTATGCAGCAGTGATGATTTGGGTCTGTTACAGCACTTATGTCGCTGTTCATTTCCTATAAAATACGTTAAGTATGACAGCATGGTAAATAAAAAAATAAAGAATACATATATATATATATATATAGATATATAGATATATAGATATAGATATATAGATATATAGATACTTACATACTTACATACTTACATACTTACATATATACATATATAATGTGTGTGTGTGAGAGAGAGAGTACGGTAAAACAGAAAATATTACGCCTGTAATTTCAAAGTTAATGCTTATAATAAACCCTACTCTTAAAAGCGCTCTTTTATTTCCTTCTTGGACAACCAACCAATCACAGTCTTCAAAAGACTGTGTCATAGCTAGCAACGGGGTCAGCCCCGCCTCCTCACTAAGATAACAGTTTTTGTCTTTTCCTCGCTCAGAGTTGCTCTCAGATTGGTCCTGAATCACTTTTAAGCTAAAACTCCTAGTTAGACATTTTTAAGCTAAATTAGGAGCTCTCTGAGAGGATTCTTAGAATCTTTAGGAATACGGGCCCTGACACCTTACTTTCAAACAAAAAAAAATCTGTTTTATTTTAGCAATGTAGGTAGGTTTCATTAAAAAAAAAGCTACATTTTGAGCAAAAAGTTTTTATCAAATACTACATCTGGATCATATTCAGTAATATTATCAAAGCAAAGATGCAGTAGATGTCTTCCATCAGTATCCCAAAGCTTGCACAGGCCTTTAAAACTTTCTGGATCAACACTTCACTCTGTAACACTAGGCAGTATTCATTTATATTTCATTATTATTTTTCATATGCATATGCTTACATATGAGATCTTCCTGGTCTGTGTTTTTGATCGGCACTTTCTAGACTCATTCGGGAGATGCATAATAGCGCCCCCTAGCTTACAACAGCGAGAACACTGAAAATTCTGTGTTTGGCAGGGAAAGAGTTAACTATGTTTTTGTTTTTAGGGTGGAAACGATGTGTGTGCAGCTGAAGGAGGTGGGAAACAAGGTGAACTTCATCAAGCGCTCTTTGCACACGCTGGATTCTCAAATCGGACACCTGCAGGATCTGTCAGCGCTCACGGTGGACACGCTAAAGGCGCTAACGGCGCAGCGAGCGTCCGAGGCTAGCAAAGTGCACAACCAGATCACGCGTGAACTTAGTGTCTCCAAGAACCTAGGGCCTGATGTCACGGGACACTCGAAGTCGAGCGCGCTGGTGCGGTGCAGCGTGGGATTCCTGCCTCCCACCGCCAGCATAGCGGAGTCTCTGTTTGGGGGCGGAGCCAAGGACCAAGCGCTGCAGGGGGCGGAGCTTCCTCTGAGCCCAGAGGTCGGATCGAGGTCGGATCCGGCCCCAGCCACGTTCTTCGTCAGCACGCCGTCGCAGCTCACCGACACGCACACGGAGCCGTCGCATTTCGCAGTGGAGTTCGGGGCCTTCGTGGGTGAGTATGAGGAGGAAGTGGAGGGTGTTTATGAGAGGAGTGATGGAGGCGAGGGATACGTCAATCACGCCTTCACTGACGACGAAGACGACCCGCCCGAGAGAAACACACCCCTGCCTCTGGCCCCCTCCCTCGGGCCCCAGGGCCCCCAGCGCTTCCAGAGAGACGGCCGCTGCAGACGTGCGCTTAACAGAGTCATGCAGAGGAGTGGAGGTTTGGCTTCGGTCCACCGCTGGCCTAACCGTAACCCTTGACCCTCACCCTGTCCGCATGCCCCTGTGTGTTAGGGAGGGTGAGACGGGTGACCTCTGTCGGTGGTTTCATCTCAACCAGTTGCTTTTTACTAAATGTTCCTCGGGAGTGAATACAGTGCTGTGTGTGTCCGGTAGACTAAACTAACCCTGGTGCTGGTTAAGGGTTTGGTTAGTGACGGGTTATTGTCATTGGAGGGAAGTGTTTAACTGGGTGACTGTAATCCACTGATGAATGTGACTAAGGCTGCATTTACACTGCACAGATCCGATCTTTTGACCGCCTGTTTACATTCACTTTACACACGACTGGTGTCCAATGGCTGCGTTTACATTAATTACCACCCAAAATAATTGTCTGCAGTGATCGCTTTACTATGCACAATGGCCGTGCTATTAAAATGATTTATATTTGACCCTGGAGCACAAAACCAGTCATATACATCATCTGAATAAATGAGCTTTCCATTGATGTATGGTTTGTTATGATAGGACAATATTTGTCTGAGATACAACTATTTGTAAATCTGGAATCTGAGGGTGCAAAAAAATCTAAATATTGAGAAAATCATCTTTAAAGTTGTTCAAATGAAGTTCGTAAGTTTTGATATATTTATGGTAGGAAATTTACAAAATATCTTCATGGAACATGATCTTTACTTAATATCCTAATGATTTTTGTCATAAAAGAAAAATGGATAATTTTGACCCATACAATGTATTGTTGTCTATTGCTACAAATATACCTGTGTTACTTATGACTGCTTTTGTGCTCCAGGGTCACTTATAATTCACGTTATTTGCCAGCATGGACAACGGCTGTCATGGATGTTTTACAGCACAAAATCTGACTGAACGGATAAAGATAATTTTCATTTGTTGGTCTATTTTATCTACAGCTCGTTAGAAGTAGAATTCTTGAATTCTAGCGAAATAAAGTAGCGCCAAGATGATATCATGTGATATCACGCCTTCAACATTTCTCACATTATTAGTTTATTTGCTATAGTTTAGAAAATGGTAATAAAATATAAGAACTCAAGAGTTAAATTGTCAGAACAAATCTTGATAATATCAGATAACTTTATTACTTTAAAGTTATCAGATAACTTTATTCTGTCAGATGTTAAATTTAAGACACAATTAGATAAAACCAATTTAGCTCCAATTACCAAGAAATGCTTCATTTAGTTCAGTCTGTGTGTAAAAACATCACATTAGCAATTAAAGAAAAACACTTGAGCAAAACATGATCAGCTCAAAGTGTCTGAATAATTTTTGCTCCCAAATTTTACTGTTAGTTCACTTTATGAAGAATTTTTGGGTGTAATATATCAGTTTACTTTATTTTGCTCTCCTCACTTACATAAATTAACTATAGTGTCCTGCGCCCACTAGTACAAAAATATCAAAAATCATATCTGGTGTCTGAATCAGTTTTGGTTTGACTGTAGGTCAGATGTCCAGATATGCATCCAATTAAAATCCACATTTGGAAGTGGCCCAGATCGGATGTGAAAAAATTGGATCTTGTGCAGATTTTTGTGTTTACACCTGTGCAACAAATTCAGATCGGTGTCAGATGTGAGCAAAAAAATCAGATTTTGTGCCAGTGTAAATGTCAGTGTGGTTTGGTCTGTAATGCTTCGAACACATTTTTCTCCAAAGGTCACAAGGATGATCCTGAGGGTCAGAGGTCGTTCCCTAAAGAGGTTGCTGTGAGCGGCCGGCAGTCGAGTCCCTCCAGAAAGGCTCGTGATGTGGTGAGTAGTTTTCTGAATGTTAAAGATGATGTTTCTCTGCTTTGGCTCAATCCGGTGTGTTTCTGCAGACGGCGGCTCAGGGTCACATGCGGATGGTGAACTCATACGCCGGTTTCACCGAGTTCGACAGAAACCCTTCGTTCCTGCATCCAGAGTCCAGTGAGTGTAAACGGCAGCGTTACGCAACACAGCGCTTTAAACATTAACCCTGATTCAGCAGTTCTTGACAACATCATGAGCACAAACGCCACCTGCTGGCGACTGAACACAGTTACACACACTCTTCTCTTGATTTAGTCATGTTAAAACTACAGGGTTCCTACGGGGTGAATATATTCCATACTTTTACTTCCATACTATTCCATGGAAGTATTTACCAGGTCTGGAAAAGTATGGAAAGGAGAAAGCAGAGTATGGTTTTTTTTTTTATAATAGAAAATTAAGAATTTAATGAAAATGAATTTAACGTGTAATAAGTGAGGTTTCATGGCAGCTGTTTAGTGATTGTCAAATACGACTGAATGAATTCAAGGTGCACTTTTTCATTATGCAAAATGCAGGTTATAAGCATTTTGGGTTTCTTCTCACTATATTTTTAGCACCGTATTAATTAGCCTCAAGGACCTTTGCAAAAATAAAAATATATACAGATTTTTATGTGTGCACGAGAAACCATTAAACTTAGCATATAGGACAATGCACACTGGACATACTGCCCCAATGAAAGCCAAATCTTAAACACTGTTTTACAGTACCAGTCTTTTTTATAGACCCTTGAACTTGGCAAATTTTATACTATTAGCCCATTTATTTCATGTCATGGTTTCTCCAGCACCACAGACGACGATGTGTTGAATTAGACATTAGGCCTTGATATTAGAGGTACTATTGTTAGAAAAGCACAATTTTGAGCAGGTAGATCTCTGGTAATTCATGTGCATACATGCTAACATTTTATTCATAGTAAGATGGCAGTGATGCACAAAGGAAATATGTTTTATAAAACTAGAAATTGCATGCAAAACATTTCCATGCACATGTGAATAGTTTCTCGAGGGCACAAAAAAGTTTCTTGTGCATGTAAAAGTCTGTATTTTTTATTTATTTATTATTTTTTATTATTTATAAGGGACTGTGTGTGTTGCCACTTCGAGAAAATCAATGGAAAAAAACACTGAGAAAATTAAAATATTTATAGATGACTACTATATATCAAATATAAAGCTGAAAATAATGCTTAATGAATCCTTTGTTAAATATGGTCTGAAAATCTACCGAGAGGTGTGGCATTCATAGCACAGAATTTGCGTTGTGAGACACGTGTGCATTGCTTGACAGTGTGTGCTTCCACCCGCCATTATTTCAGTGTTTTACTTTAGATATGCTTTAATTTCTGCCGTTTGGAATGCAGTACTATTAGATGCACACAACTCACGTACTGACAGACTTTCACGTGTGCTTTGTGTTTGTTTGTCCTGAAGCGGTTAAATGCACTTCGTTTCCAAATACTTGTATGTAAACACAGTCAGTTATTATTAGTTTTCAGAGCAGAACAAAACATCTCGTATATCTAAATAGATCTGTGCATGCAGCCTGTTAAAGCACCACTGTCTATGATCGCATCAGTAATAAACAACAATAATGCTGAGGAAAAAAGAAAAACTCATAACTAGTGTCTGTAAACTTTCGGATACTTAAAGAACACTTATTTTAAATCAGTAATTATTTCAAAAAGTAGCCTGCTTGTATAATTTAAAAAATATATATATTTATATATTATTTATTAATTTACTAAAAAAAGTAAATTTTGCACAAAATACATTTGATATAAAATTTATATGAAAATGTAGCCATGTGCAGTAATATTAAAAATTGAGAATGTGATGCATCGTGTTATTGAGTTGAATCGTTGACATGATAATCGTAATTGAATTGAATCGTTAAACCGAAGATTCACACCCTATTTTTAACATGGCAGTACAGTCATACATTATGAGCTTTCCTGTAGCTCAAATGGTAGAGCATGGCGCTAGCAACGCCAAGATCATGGGTTCGATTCCCAGGGAAAGCAAGAGCTGATCAAATGTAAAAACTAACTTGAATGCAATGTAAGTCGCTTTGGATAAAAGCGTCTGCTAAATGCATAAATGTAAATGTAAGTCATAAAGAGATTCCAGCTATAAACAAAAAGCATAGAAACTGCAATTTTGGTTCAAATGTAAAGATGTATGTGCACAGCAGAAGAATTAATTAGGAAAAAATGTAGATCAAGAATGGGATCGGATCATGGAAGTGATTGTCACCCCTAGTTAAACCGTTCTGTGTGTTTCAGCGCTCAGTAAGCAGGAGAGGACACGTGTGTCGTTGGAGGACGTCTCACATTATGAGGATCTGCTGTCGGTCAGTCAAACACACAACGACACAAACACAGTGTTTTAGAGAAACAACATTCACTCTCGCCGTAACTCTCTGTCTTTCATTCTCAGGGGAAATCAACACAATCCAGCAAACTGTGAGTATCTGTGTGTTTTGAGGTTTACAACAAATAAAGTGATTGTGTTTTCATGATTAAACGTTGATGTACTTACTAGTACTAATACTCGTGGGTTCGATTCCCAGGGAATTTGTGTCCCTGGAGCACAAAAGCAGTCATAAGTAACACAGGTATATTTGTAGCAATAACCAACAATACATTGTATGGGTCAAAATTATCAATTTTTCTTTTATGCCAAAAATCATTAGGATATTAATGATGTTCCATGAACATGTTTTGTAAATTTCCTACCGTAAATATATCAAAACTTAATTTTTGATTAGTAATATGCATTGCTAAGAACTTAATTTGAACAACTTTAAAGATGATTTTCTCAATATTTAGATTTTGTTGCACCCTCAGATTCCAGATTTACAAATAGTTGTATCTCAGACAAATATTGTCCTATCATAACAAACCATACATCAATGGAAAGCTTGTTTATTTTAAAAAATTGACCCTTATGGCTGGTTTTGTGGTCACATTTATGAGCTGATAAAACTGTACTTAAGTGCAATGCAAGTTGCTTTGGATAAAAGCATCTTTCTAATGCATAAATCTAGTGTTTAGAACAGGTTTATGTGAGGGGTGATTTTGGGTTAGGACATATCATTAACCTGATATAAAAATACTGCAAGTGTATGAGATGAGCTCACTGATATAGATAAACAAACGTGTGTGTGATTTATTTTTTATAAGTGATTTTCTTGTTTGTTTCTCTGGTGTTCAGGACTCCAGGAGACGACATCTCAAACAGTGAGTGTTTCATCTCATCTAATGATCGTCTGATGACAGCTGAACTGATCCTGCTTTAGTCTGACTTGTGTGTGTGTGTGTGTGTGTGTGTGTGTGTGTGTGTGTGTGTGTGTGTGTGTGTGTGTGTGTGTGTGTGTGTGTGTGTGTGTGTGTGTGTGTGTGTGTGTGTGTGTGTGTGTGTGTGTGTGTGTGTGTGTGTGTGTGTGTGTGTGTGTGTGTGTGTGTGTGTGTGTGTGTGTGTGTGTCAGCAGGTCTGTACGCCGGGCGACACACACATCTGGGAGCACGTAAGGACTGTAAGTCTGACCCCTGCTGGTCTCTCTCAGCACTGCACTTACACATACAGTACTACACTCCACTCATAACATCAAGAGCACGGTACTACCATGGTATTTTGTGTTGTTCTGCTCATTCTTTGCTCTGTGTGTCTGTGGACCAGCGATCGGTTCTCCGTTCAAGCCCATGGATGGTTATCAGTATTCAGGTCAGTTTTTATGTCATTCCGTCTAATGTAAACATAAGCATGTCCTGATTCGAACCCGACCCGCGACGCCTCGCTCAAACACAGACTGTAATGTTTAGAGGGCCGAGGCACGGTGGTGTGGGTTTGAAGCAGGTGTGTGGCATTGGCTCCAGTGACGTTTACTGACATCAGCCCTGTGTGTGTGTGTGTGTGTATTAGCGGTGGAGCGTAATAACCTGATGCGGTTGTCTCAGAGTATTCCATTCACCCCAGTGCCCCCTAGAGGTAAGACACAACACTGCCCTCCTGCCCTCGTCTCTTTCTGTCCCATCAGGCTTTGCTGTATATCATGTAGTTCTGGGCGGCGTGACGGTAGTGATTGATTTTTACTAGTGCTGTCAAATGATTAATCACAATTAATCACATCCAAAATAAGTTTTTGTTCACATAGTATATGCGTGTGTGTACTGTATATTTGTTATGTATATGTAAATACACACACATACAGCATATATTTTGAACATATTTAAATGTATATATTTATATTCATATAATTTATTATACACAAATAAATTTAATATATAAATGCAAAATTTTTCTTAAGCATATACATGCATGAGTGTGTATTTATATAGACATAATAAATATACACAGTACACACACACATACTATGTAAACAAAACTTATTTTGGATGCGATTAATCATTTGACGGCACTAATTTTTACAGAAACGTAGTGATATTAAAATGTCAGACAAATGTGCGAATGTCTAAATATTCGTAAATCAAGATGCATTTACTGAAGAAGCAAAAATACAAAACATAAAATCTTGTTTTCTGTGAAATAAATGAAATTAGTTTGATTAAAACCAAAACAAATATCTGCTAATGAGATCAGGAAAAATCTACTTAATTCAAAGAGGAAAACTTTCCGTTCCCTATTGATGGATTTGTTCTTGTTTCACTTCATTTTGATCAGTTTCTCAGAAAACAAGAATTCATATCTTGATTTAGCATCTCCAGTAAATCTATCTTGATTTAATGATGTTTGGATATTTGTGATCCTGGACCACAAAACCAGTCATAAGGGTCAATTTTTTGAAATTGAGATTTATACCATATATATATATATATAACACCCTCTGATTCCAGATTTTCAAATAGTTGTATCTCAGCCAAATATTGTCCTATCATAACAAACCATACATCAATGGAAGCTTATTTATTCAGATGATGTATCTGAAATCTCCAGGGTCTCATTTAGCAGATGCTTTTATCCAAAGCGACTTACAAATGATGACAATAGAAGCAATCAAAATCAACAAAAGAGCAATAATATGCAAGTGCTATAACAAGTCTGCTAGCCTAGCACAGTACATGTAGCAAGGTTTTGTTGTTGTTTTTATATATATATATATATATATATATATGACACACACATACAATAAAAACAAGTAGATGGAATACAGAAAGCTAGTGTTAGAGGCCTTTTTTGTTAAAGAAAACAAACAGTTAGAAAACTAATAGAGTGCAAGTGTTGGAGGGTAAAGTGTTTTTTTTAAATATATATAAAACTAATAGGAAAACAAATAGATAAGATGGGATTGTAATAGAGAGTGCTAGAGTTAGAGGGTCAAATAAAGATTTATCACATGATTGTTTTACAATTAGAACCATTTTTCATTAAATTTCCAACCACAAAACATGACACAGAATTGCTTGATGTAAGATGTAGTTCGCGCCGCCCAGCCCTACGGTGTATTTGTTTCGTGATATTGTGTGACTGCGTGATTATTCGTGTGTTTATGCGTGACGTTCTGGTGTTTGCGTGTCGCACAGGTGAGCCGGTGACCGTGTACCGTCTGGAGGAGAGCTCTCCCAACAGCATCAACAACAGCATGTCGTCGTGGGCTCAGCGCGGACTCTGTGCTAAGATCGAGTTCCTCAGTAAGGAGGAGATGGGTGGAGGCCTGCGGCGGGCGCTGAAGGTGCTCTGCACCTGGTCCGAGTACGACATCCTCAAGCCTGGACACCTGTACATCGTCAAGTCCTTCCTGCCCGAGGTGGTCAACACCTGGCAGAGCATTTACAGAGAGGACACAGTCCTGCACCTCTGTCTCAGGGTACAATCACGCATTCTCTCTCACACGCACACTCGCACGCACACTCACACTCACTCGCACACTCACTTGCACACTCACTCGCACTCGCGCACTCACACTCGCGCACTCACACTCACTCGCGCACTCACTCGCGCACTCACTCGCGCACTCACTCGCGCACTCACTCGCGCACTCACTCGCGCACGCACACTCACTCACTCGCGCACTCACTCGCACACGCACACTCACTCACTCGCACACTCACACTCACTCACTCGCACACTCACACTCACACACACTCACGCACACTCACACTCACACACACTCACGCACACTCACACTCACACACACTCACGCACACTCACACACACACTCACTCACTCACTCACTCACACACTCACACACACACTCACTCACTCACTCACTCACTCACACACTCACTCACTCACACACACACACACACACTCACACACACTCTCACACACACACTCTCACACACACACTCTCACTCACTCACTCACTCACTCACTCACTCACTCACACACTCACACACACACACACACACACACACACACACACACACTCTCACACTCTCACACACACACACACTATGGTGACCACCTGGCAATTGATCTGTTGCGGGTCAGTAGATGTGATTTTGCGGGACACGTGTGAGAGAGATACATTTACTACTGTTATGATATTTAAATACTGATTTACATTACATCCGTTGTCTTATGCACCGATTTATGTTTCTGCCAGTGGATGCCCACACTCCAGGTTGCGCTTCTGACAGCATTAAATCCAGGAGGGAGTATAAGGTTTGAGCACGCACACGTAGGCCTAATGTCTGATCGAGAGAGAGAGAGAGAGAGCATCTGTTCTGTGTGAGAGTGAAGAGAATCCTGCAAGCGGAGAGCTGTTGAGCGCTCGCATTACAATAATGCGCTGTGGACACTTGTCATTAAAATAACGGCATAGAAACCGCCTCAAATGAATATTAAAATGAGAAGAAAGTCGTGTCTGAAAGCTGCAATCGATTTTTTTTTTTTAATGCAAGGAGAATATCATGTTTTTCCGTGTGCGCTCGACCATTTCCGTCGGTGGTGCTCGAGCCCTTGATGAGGTCCACACAACCTTTACGCCGTCCACGCAGTCGTCATCAGCGGAAAAACCCCTCTCTACGACTGCGTCGGTTGGTTATTTTCACAGCTAATGGATTTTAAATGCCAGTCACAGTTTTTAATGTATTTCTTATTTTGGTATTTCAATTTCTAGGATAAAAATAAATAAATACAGTAAATATAATTGAAATGCGGGACACAGCTTACGTCTTGCAGGACGTGGGACAAAGCTCCCAATTTCAGGACTGTCCCGCAAAATGCGGGACAGGTGGTCACCCTAACACACACTCTCTAAAACACAACATGTAGAGCCCTATGGGTTTCCATGATGCGAAAAACGCGGACGAAATCTTGGGGATGCACCGAATGTTCAGCAACCGAAATTGTTTAAATAATTAAAAAAATATATATATTTAATGTAATTTAAAGCACAGCCACCACAAAATCACCTTAGCACTTTTTACTTTGAGATCGTTCTGAGGTTAAATGCAGATATAAAATCATAACAAGAAATAGATCTTGTTATAGAATCAAATCTTTGCACAGTTATGACCGGAAACACTGGCATGGAACAAAGTTAAGTCTTAAATAATACATACAGTATACATAAACCCAAATGACATTATAAAATGTTATGGAATAAGCATGTATTCTAAACTCCTGAAACATTGGTGTCTCGTATTTTAGAGCAGTCAATGCAATTTATGAAAGATATCAATTAAATCTGTGTGTGTGTGAAAATATTCAGATGTAACCCCTTTTGTAATTAACATTTTCATAAGTAACTAATTTAATTACACATTTTAAAGTGCATATTCAGACTTTTGAGTGACAGAATAACAAAAGAAAAATGCAGGGCTTCTACAGTCTATGCGCCAGTTGTTGATTGGATGTTGAGATGTGGGCGTGGCTTACAAAAGTGAAGGTGTATGAGTGTGTGCTGCAGGGGCGGAGCTTAAAAGCACTAAATGACTGGAGAGAATCCAGTTTTGACGTTTTGATTAAAAAGTATGAATATTTAAAGGGGTCATGAAATACATTTTTAAATTAGCCTATTTTTAAATGTTTCCTTATGACCTTAGTATGATTTTTTTAAATCAAAAATGATCATAATTCAGATGTAAATGGTCATTTTCTACTCTGAATTTAGCATCTGGTTTGACCTCTCTGTTGGAAGGGGCGTGTCTGCTGGAGACTTCAGTGGAAACGCCCCCTAATGTGATTGGCTAGAATCTTTGCATATGAGCTTTACATGTGGAACTCTAACACTTACTGCTTTTTATAACAGCTGCCAAGATGAATCAATCATGAAAAGTGTTGATTACTGCATTATATTTGAAATCTGCAGTGTTTTTTACTGTAGAGTAACTTCTGGTATGAATTTACATTCATACTGAACTGCTTTAAAATGATTAGAAAAATGGGACGTGACATCAGGAATATAAATACTGCCTTAGCTTACATGTTAAACTCTTGTTTTAGTGCAGTGCTTGATTGACAGGTGAAGGCAGTCCTTAGCGGTTACACTACAAACTACTCAAACCTAAAAAAATATATATTTTTTTAAAACAGAACGTTTGACCGATTCTCGATTTTTGATTCCTCTATTTATAAAAAATAAAATCGTGGCAAAACATTAAATTCGAATTAATCGACAAAATCGGACAAATCGCCCAGCCCCACTCAAACCCTTCTGATTGTGGTTGAATCTCAAAAGGTTCTTTGCCCCATTTAAACCCACATTTAGTGTCGTCCCGGATGAGTGAACGAGCGCTGATGTCTGTGAGAGACTCCACTGAACGTGTTTGTGTTTCTGTTGTGAACAGGAAATTCAGCAGCAGAGAGCAGCTCAGAAACTCACGTTTGCCTTCAACCAGATCAGACCCAAAACCATCCCATACTCACCCAGGTACTCTCTCACACACTCACACACGCTCGCACACACACACGCTCGCACACCCAGCTCACACATGCTCACACATGCTCACGCACGCACGCACGCACGCACACACACGCTCTCATACACGCGCACACACACACACACACACACTCTCATACACGCGCACACACACACACACACACACACACACACGCTCTCAAACACGCGCACTCACACATGCTCACTCACACACGCTCACACACACACGCTCACACACGCTCTCATGCTCACACACACGCTCTTATACACGCGCACACACACACGCGCACTCACTCACTCACACACACACACGCACGCTCACTCACTCACACACAGGCACGCTCACTCACTCACTCACACACGCACACACGCTCACTCACTCACTCACACACACACGCTCACTCACACACGCTCACTCACGCTCTCACGCTCACACACACACACACACACGCTCTCACGCTCACACACACGATCTCACGCTCTCACACACACACACGCTCTTATAAACGCACACCCGCTCACTCACTCACACTCACACACACACACACGCTCACTCACTCACACGCTCTCATGCTCACACACACGCTCTCACGGTCACACACACACACACACACACACACACACGCTCTCACACACACACGCTCTTATACATGCACACACACTCACTCACTCACTCACACACACACACACACACGCACGCTCGCTCACACACACACGCGCTCTTATACACGCACACACACGCTCTCACGCTCACACACACACACACTCTCACACACACACACGCTCTCACACACACACACACACGCTCTCACGCTCACACACACGCGCTCACACACACGCTCTTATACACGCGCACACACACACACACACACACACACACACACACGCACGCTCGCTCACACACTCACGCTCACACACGCTCTTATACACGCACACACACGCTCTCACGCTCACACACACACACACACACACACACACACACGCTCTCACGCTCACACACACACACACACACACGCTCTCACGCTCACACACACACGCTCTCTCTCACACACACACACACACACACACACACACACACGCTCTCACGCTCACACACACACACACACACTCACTCACTCACTCTCACACACACACACACACACACACACACACGCACACACACGCTCACTCACACACACACGCTCGCTCACACACAAGCTCTCACGCTCACACACACACACACGCTCAGAGACACACACTCACACACACACACACGCTCTCTCACACACACACACACACACACACGCTCAGACACACACGCTCACACACACACACACACACACACACACACACACACACGCTCTCTCACACACACACACACACACACACACACACGCTCTCACGCTCACACACACACACACACACACCCCTACAGATGCGGTCGAGTGTGTTTCTGAGAGCGGAGTGTGTCTCTGCAGGTTTCTGGAGGTGTACCTGCTCTACTGTCACTCTGCCGGTCAGTGGTTTGCCATCGAGGAGTGCATCACTGGAGACTTCCGCAAGTTCAATAACAACAACGGGGACGAAATCGTCCCGACCAACCTTCTAGAAGAAACCATGCTGGCCTTCAGCCACTGGACGTATGAGTTCACACGAGGAGAGCTGCTCGTGCTCGACCTGCAGGGTTTGTGTCTCACTTACACACGTCACGCTCCAATTAGGGATGCAACGATACCATTTTGTCAGAGTATCTGCCAATTCTGATCCTGATACCAGTGCAGTTTTTTTTAATCAGTGTAGAATTTCTATACATCTGTGAGTTGATCTGATCATCACTCTTTTCTGTGTTAAACACAATCTACTAAATATAGACAACTTCATTTTAATAAAAAATTATATATTATAAAATATGTAATCATAATCTGTCAAAAATACTATTAGAACCTATAGGTTAAAGGATAATTCAGCATTTACTCAGCACAATGGTTTTATTAAACATTTAGTAAAACAACATTATTTAGTGGGGAACAAATAAAAGTGAATAAGTGCAGGACTAAATCTGGTCAAATGTTACACATTGCGATTTTCTATAGTTGTAAAATACATTCATGAAAACAAGTCAATATTTATATTAGTGCTGTCAAATGATTAATTGCATCCAAAATAAGTTTTTGTTTACATAATATATGCGTGTGTACTGTGTATATTTATGTGAATATATAAATACACACACATGCATGTATTTTGAAAATATTTACATGTATTAACACGTCTATATTTATATTCATGTAATTTAAATTATATATAAATATATTTAATATGTGAACATAACATATTTTTCTGAAATGTATACATGCATGTGTGTGTATTTATATATACATAATAAATATACACAGCACACACATATATTGTTAAAAAACTTATTTTGGATGCAATTAATCATTTTACAGCACTAATTTAAATATATACTATAAAATTAAAAGACATTACTTTTAAATGTATAGCACAGTAATGAAGACAGCAACATATGATAGATAGAACAGAACAAAAAAGGCTATTAATAATCTTTCATTGCACAAACGTATTATAATATGAAAAGCTCCAGTCCAGAGCGGCACAAAGCGCTTATGTGCATCTCGTGCGCAAAAATGACGCGCTTGAAGCAACAGAGTCACATAGAAATGTTCAAAGCACAAAGGAAAGATATTGATGAGTAGTGCATTAAATCTGTGCAATAGTTTATTGAGCCTTTTCTTTTAACAGTTTTAAATCTCCGTTATTGTGCGCTCTTGGAGAGAGTTTCATCATCCTGACTGTTGTAACCGAATGCGTCAGTTTACGTGAACTTAAATATTAATCTGTACCTCACTATGGAATGGCTTCAGAACACTTGGAATATAGTGCACGAAACATTTATGGCACTTTATAATGTTTTTGTGCTTTCGTGGGGCTTAACAATAACACAGAATAGTATACGCAGCACAATATCGGATTTGGGTCGGTCTCGTCTGACCAATACCTGATCCGGCAGAAAATGCCAATATCGGCTCCGATACCGATATTATTAATTGAGTTTTGGATTGATGCATCATCTGCACTACAATAATCAGTGCTTCAACTAAATGAGGAGCTTCATGAGGCTTCAGGGTTAAATTTCACGTTTTGTGGTTTGAAAAAGAAAGAAGAGTTTATTAGAACAACACCAGGGGGGGTAAATAATAACTGGATTTTTATTTTTGGGTGAACTCTATCCCATACTGTAGAAACATTTTACCATTGCAGGTGTTTCTATAAACTTGTGTTTGTTTTAGAGATGGAGGGGTGAGTAGAAATGTATGTGATGAATGAGGTTTGACTCTCTCTCCTCTCCTCTCTCTCTCTCTCTCTCTCTCTCTCTCTCTCTCTCTCTCTCTCTCTCTCTCTCTCTCTCTCTCTCTCTCTCTCTCTCTCTCTCTCTCTCTCTCTCTCTCTCTCTCTCTCTCTCTCTCTCTCTCTCTCTCTCTCTCTCTCTCTCCTCTCTCTCTCTCTCTCTCTCTCTCTCTCTCTCTCTCTCTCTCTCTCTCTCTCTCTCTCTCTCCTCTCCTCTCTCTCTCTCTCTCTCTCTCTCTCTCTCTCTCTCTCCTCTCTCTCTCTCTCTCTCTCTCTCTCTCTCTCTCTCTCTCTCTCTCTCTCTCTCTCTCTCTCTCTCTCTCTCTCTCTCTCTCTCTCTCTCTCTCTCTCTCTCTCTCTCTCTCTCTCTCTCTCTCTCTCTGTAGGGGTCGGTGAGATACTGACAGATCCGTCTGTCATTAAGAGCGGAGAGAAAGGGTGAGAAACTCAAATTAAAATTAGGCTTCAGTCCTAATTAAATTTTTGACAGATGAAATCAAGTACAGTGCGTTTAGTGAATTGTACTGTTGGCTATTACTAAGGTCTATAACAACGTGAGCTCCACTTTATATTAGTTGGCCTTAACTATGTACTTGCATCAGAAAATAATGTACAGTGTATTTATTGTGTTCATAATGTATTGCAACTTTTGCTGCTATTAAGGTGGGATACAGGTAAGGTTAGGGACAGGTTTGGAGGTATGGGTAGGTTTAAGAGTGGGTGGCTGTGTTTAACCGGCTGTGTCTGCGCCGACGCATTAAACCAAGCTGTATTCATGGTGCAAGGGATTGGTCAACAGTGTAATTATAAATGTAATTACAGAAATTCATTACAGATGTAATTACATGCAGGTGTTTGTTTTTTTAAATACAAGTACAATGTAAAAACATGTATGTACACAATAAGTGCATTGCATCAAATGATTAATTTAAATTGCCACCTGATATAAAGTGGGAACAACTTAACAAGTGTTATAGAGTTTATGAATTCTCTTTTTATGTGTTTGATCGCGACAGGTCTTATGATATGATCTTTGGACCTGCGAATCTTGGAGACGATGCCATTCGTAACTTCCGCTCCAAACATCACTGCAACTCGTGCTGCCGCAAACTCAAACTTCCAGGTGAGTTATTAAAGGCTGAACAGACTGATATCTGGATCAGAGCCGAAGCTACAGCACGCCATGCTGTGTCACGAAGGGGCATGATGGGAAAAAACATGCCACTGACACATAACATTATTCATTTAGCTTTTTTTTTATTGTTGCATTGAAATGTAGAGCATATAAATACATTTGATAAAAAAAAAAAAATGTTTTTTATCTTTGAATATGATATAGATGGATATAATTTAGGCTTGCTGTGATTAGTCGGTGTTTACGGTGTAAAGCACAACACCGGTGATGTCACTTGCCCACCGCAGCTCCGCCCCCACCATCGTAAATTTTTTTGTTTTATAGTAATAAAAATAATTTAGTTCAGTTATAGAACAGACTACAATTAACCCATTTAATCCCAGCGCTCACAATAGTGACCGTAAAAAAGCTTTTCATTTATAACGCTCTAAAAACCTTACTGACTGATGTTTTAGAGCACTTCCTGCAAATATGGAAACAATAAAGGGTCTCATTTAAATGTGCAGTGTGTCACATGATTAGTGCAGATTGTCACATGACCAAAGCAGTTTACTTCCTGTTTACACCTTGAGATGATGATGGCTGCATCAAAGCTCTGAAACGAAAGGCTAGTAAAGTATGTTAACATCAAGATATGACACAGATTTTTGGCACACGTTATCTTTAAGGTGTCTAGTATTAATATATGAATTCACAATTATTCAGTTTTGTTGAGTGTGGTCATAGAGTGAGTAAACATGTTGATGGTCACAATAGTGACCGCTGGGATAACAGTGAACTTATGTATACAATATAAATACAGTTGTAGTTGTTAGTGAAAATGTTGCAATGACAAAATATTGCGCTAAATTAAAAATTCAAATGTTACACAATTACAATACTGATGTTGTAATACTGGTAGCACTAATATAAACATTTGATGTTATATTTTACAAAAAAGTAACAATTATGAAATACATTGACGGTTGTATTTGTTGTCTTCTATCTCAGTGTTCCTCAATGTTGTATAAGGTTTTTATGCATAACAGTAACCCTAGAATGTGATCAAAGAGTTTAAAATAGCTGGGCTAAGATATATATATAACAATTTTTATGACTGCAGAGGGAAAACTCAAACAAACTAACACCCAACCCCCTTAAGATTTATTTTTTAAGTTTAAGCGTCTTTGTTTTATGATTGATTTGTAAGTGAATTATCGGTAATACTTTATAATAACTGCACACTATGAATCATAAGTTAAGCGTTAGTAAAGCATTGTTCCAACATTAATAGTCATTAGTAAGCAGATTATGAATACAGCTATAAATGTTTTGTTCTTGAGCATATCTATAATGTTTAATAATTGTATTTTCATACTTTATTAATGATCAATTTATAATTTCTAAATTAAAAACTAAAACCAGTTATTTAGGAGTTGTCAGTGGTTCATAAGATCATTTAGAAAGTGTAAGTAAATGATTAATAAACTATTTAAATGTACTTTTATAAATGTTATTATTTAGACACATCATAATAGTTGCTCAGTGTGTTAATAAATGCTTTATTAACACATATTCCTGCTGTAATTCATGATTAAGTCAGGTAGTTATAAAACATTTGTGACCCTGGAGCACAAAACCAGTCATAAGGGTCAATTTTTCAAAATTGAGATTTATACATCATCTGAAAGCTGAATAAATAATCTTTCCATTGATGTATGGTTTGTTATGATAGGACAATATTTGTAAATCTGGAATCTGAGGGTGCAAAAAAATCTAAATATTGAGAAAATCACCTTTAAAGTTGTTCAAATGAAGTTCTTAGCAATGCATATTACTAATCAAAAATTAAGTTTTGATATATTTACGGTAGAAAACTTACAAAATATCTTAATGGAACATGATCTTAATATCCTAATGATTTTTGGCATAAAAGAAAAATGGATAATTTTGACTCATACAATATATTGTTGTCTATTGCTACAAATATACCTGTGTTACTTATGACTGCTTTTGTGCTCCAGAGTCACATATACCTAATGATTCATAGCGTGCAGTTATTATAAAGTGTTATCTAGTCTGTATCTGGCAGTTTCTAACGAGTTGTGTGTGTTTGTGGTCAGATCTGAAGCGGAACGACTACACTCCTGATAAACTGACGCTGCAGCATGACCCCTCCGACGGCCCGTCCCATTCACCGCCTACAGGGGGCGCCGCGAAAGATCAGCGTCCCTCAATGCGCTTAATGCTGTGAGCCACACACACACACACATCACTGAAAACACTCTTCACAACACAGAAACTAAGACACGGTGTGTGTGGAGGACATGTGCGCGGCGCCTCTGAACAAATGCAATCTAGAGATGTTTTAAGTCACATTTTATCCTGTACAATTATAACAGGGATTATCAGCTTTTAAAAGTATTTTTTAAAGTTTTTATGTCTGTATGAAACTATAAAGTGGTTAATAACTGGTACAATATCACTGTATAGAGTTAAATATTTATTCTAAACTACGACAAGTTGCCTTGTATAAAATAAAAGCAATTTTACATGTGATGTCCGTCACTTTTTGGAAAGAACACTTGCTCATTATACTATTATCTGATTTTGTACAGAGCTGTATGCCAAGAGAATGCTTTTATGTACAGAGCCTTATGAATGCATTTATGGTTCAGACTTCGATTATGGGCAGATTGCAATGCAAAGCCAGCGCAGTGTGTTTGATTTCACTGTGTTGACCACTGAAACCAGTCCATGCAATCAATACTCACCTTTATAATGTTACAGCGGTACTGTTGTCCTTTACTGTCGGAGGAGGATCACGTGTATCTCATAGATACATTTATCTGATGCTATCAGCTGAAACGTGAGAATATTTGATGCTGGGGGATATTATATTAATGGATCTGTACACTTTTTTTACTGTATATTTAATAAAACACTGAAAAATCATCCATATGTGTTTTTAGCTTCTGTAGTGTGCTTGTGATTTATGGTGATGATACAGCTCAATCCTGGTTCTTTAGTTTAATCTGACCTTTGACCCGAGCTCTTATGTTTACGATCTTATTTGCATGTTTTATTTAATATTTTATGAGATTACGTGTTTTGCCAGTTTTATTTAATCCTGTTTTTACTGTATTTCCTCATTATTATACAGCACTACATATAACATTTGTTGTTTTTGAATGTATAAATTAGCTTGATAACGAATGTGTTGCTTGGCAACCACAACTGTTTCTGAGGAACTACATTGTTTGGTGGAAGAATACTGTTTTTATTAATATCATTACACTTATTTGCTGTTTTGAAACCTTACTAAGTATATGGTATAACTTTATAAAAGCAATAAGCCCCGTGAAGCCATGGTTTACAGTGAATTTATAACAGCCAAGGAATTTATAAGAACACCCCTCAGCTGTTATAAATTCACTGTAAACCACGGCTTCTTGGGGCTTATTGCTTTATTAAAACGTAATAGTTATCGTTTTATCATCCTCTGTATGCACACGCACCTCACAGAGAGATCTGCATTTACATACAGCGGGTAAGATGAGCATTGAACACGTCACCATTTTTCTCAGTAAATATATTTCTAAAGGTGCTGTTGACTTGAAATTTTCACCAGATGTCAGTAACAACCCAAGTAATCCATACATGCAAAGAAAACAACATAAGTTCAGAAATTAAGTTGTTTAATCAAATTGAATAACACAGGGAAAAAGTATTGAACACATGAAATGTATTTAATACTTCGTACAAAAGGCTTTGTTGGTAATGAGCTTCAAGACATCTCCTGAAGGAGAAACTAGTAGCATGCATTGCTCAGGTGTGATTTAGTCTTGAAGGATCTGTGGGTCTCTTCTATGAACTCTGACCTTTAGTTCTTATTCTCTATTGGATTCGAGTCAGTTCTAGCAGCTTTATTCTCTCTCTCTGTAACCGATCGAGAGTTTGCTTGGCTGTGTTTGGGATCATTGTCACCCTTGTTTCATCTTCATCATCCTGGTACTGTAGGTGTTGGGACTGAAGCAGATAATATTAATTTCCACTGACGAGGGGCAGGATTGCTTTCTAATAACAAAGATTTCAGTTGGTGTCTTGGCTTTCCGTGACCTCCCTTTCTTCATGTGTTCAATACTTTTTCTCTGTCTCATCCCATTTTATTACACACAACTTAATTTCTGAACTTATTTTTGTTTTCTTTGTATGTATGGATTATTTGTGTTGTTACTAACATCTGGTGAAAATTTCAAGTCAACAGCACCTTTAGAAATATATTTACTGAGAAAAAAGATGTGTTCAATAAGTATTGTATGCAAAACATATTTTTTATAGTGTTTGCTCATCTGCAATACATCTATAGGACTTTTGCTATCAGATGTCAAATAGACGTTTATTAGATGTCTTTAAGATGTTTATGATTTAGAATGTATGTAAAACTGACATCTTAAAGATGTCTGTCAGATGTTTGTACACCGCAGATGCTTCTCAGATCAAGAGATCTTATACAGTGTTGGGAAGGTTACTTTGTAAATGTAATAAGTTACCCCATCTAAAATTTTATAAATAGTATAACTATTTGAGTTGCTTTATTAAAGTAATGTAACTGATTACATTTGATTACTTCCCTAAATATCCAATGTTTTCAACTATTAATCATTTTCAATCATGTAAACGAGGCAGGGTTATTCAACACTGATTACTGTCACTTTCAATATCCTTCATCACTTGAATTAAGATTATAATAATTTAATTTTGCTTTACTTGCTTTGAGATCATTCTAAGGTTAAATACAGATTTAAAACCATAAGAAATAGTTTAGTATGATACTGTTTTGTATCTGGCGTCTAACAATGGCTTGGAAAAAAACAGTTTATCTTAAAAAATAAAGAATATACATAAACCCAAATAGAAAATAAAACCGTTAATGAATATGCATGTGTCCTAAACTCCTGAAACATTGGTGTTTCATATTTTATAACAATCTATTTATGAAAGAAATCAATTAAATTTGTATGTGGATGTGTGTGAAAATGACCCTTTGTAAGTAAACCACGGCTTCACAGGGATTATTGCTTTTATAAAACGGTTATTCCATACATGTAGCAAGGTTTCACCAAATAAAACAAAGCAAATAAAACGATTTTTATTTTAGGGTCTCTTAACTAGTTGCTTATTAGCATGCATATTACTAGAATATTAGCCATTTATTAGTACTAATTAAGCACATATTAATGCCTTATTCTACATCCCTATACCTAAACTTAACTAACAACTAACTATTAATAAGCAGCAAATTAGGAATTTATTGAGGGAAAAGGCTTATTCTACAGTGTTCATAATGATATTAAAAACCTCCACCAAACAATACCTAAACTGTTGTGGTTGCAGTAAAGTGGTTTAGCAACAACAACTAACAAAGTGTATGTTTGTATTAACTTGGCTCAACCAAAGCAGCAAAGTGTTGCCAGATTGGGCGGGTTGGAAGTTGGGCTTCTTTATTGAGGGAAAAGCATTCGTAGACAAAATTTGGGCTGTTAAAAGCCGCCCAAAGCTGCTTTTTTTCTTGCATTTATCTTTTCATGTTATTTTAATATGTTCCTCAAATTCAGTAAAATATGTGTAGTGCAGTCATCAACTGTTTTTCCTTACCAATTGGTTCATAACCGAGACCTGTCATGAATTTACCATCTTTTATGTTGGTATTAACTCGTGAACGGGGTTTTGACACAAGATTTATTCTATATATTCCATTTTAAGTGACCAAAGTGGCCAATAAAGAGTAGTTCAAATCTCAGAAACGTGATGAGAGATGAAAAGAAGATTGTGTTGTGGTTGCAGTAAAGCACAAGACAAAGTGCATTATTGTTGCTAATTGTTATTATTATTATTTTATTTTTGCTAGATTATCATACAACAATGAATACATGAACGAGAGTAAAGCAGCATTAATTGCTTTCAACGTTATTGTGCACTTTTTGCACAAAAATTGCTTATTCTTATGTTGAAAATGTATTTTTTCAGCAGTTAATCATTTCTTGATTCGCTTTTAAATTTGCCCTCCATGTTCCTGTGAAATTGATTTATCTTTATTTTATTTTGCTCAACTTATCACCTTGATCAGCAATAAAATTCTCTCAATTTTGGGATTTGGGCTGGTTTTTGTTGAAGTGGGCGGAACTGGCAACATCGGAACTATCTGTTTTATTTAAAAAAAAGTTTAACGGACCTCATCAGAAATCCCTGCATCACGATAATTACCAATACAATCCCGCGTTTAAAGTCAATATCTGTTCCAGAGACACCCCGAGTCAACTTTATATTGTTTTTACTCGTTCTGTAATGTGTGTTTGTGAAGTAAAAGTAGTTCACCTCAGAGAAAATCCTGTCAGAATCGTGTTTCTGCGACCGACGGAGAAAACCCGCGAAGAGATTTCCCCTCAGATTTATAGGTAAGATAAAGTGCAGTAAAAAACATTGCGCTACAGATTAGTGTTTATTAGTACGTTAATAAATGTAAAATAATTTGAATACAAATACTAGTTTACAACATCCAGCAGCACAATGAACTGTTTTACACAGCTAACACGTTAAATAGAGTTTGCTAACATCGCCTCACACTCAAAGCCAGCTCTTACATTAAAAATAATAAAAAAATGAATAATTTCCATGGATCTAGTTTTTAGTTTTTTTTTGCATTTGTTTGTTTGATGTTTAAATCTCCTCTATTGGATTTCAATTGGCTACATGGCGCTGTCACACACACAAAATATATAATATATATATATATAAATGTGTGTGTGTGTGTGTATATATATATATATATATATATATATATATATACATACTGATAAAAAATGTATAGCCTGAATGCACTGTAAGTCGCTTTGGATAAAAGCGTCTGCTAAATGCATAAATGTAAAAAATGTCAATATATATATTTTTAAATATGTTAGATGTTTAAATCTCTTGTTCAGGCAAGAGGATGAAGCCAGAATATAAACACAATGTGCAAAGTTTCACATTAAATGCTTCCCATAGAAAACCATTGGAAGGAAAACACTGAACCGTTATTAAGCGGATTGTGTTCATATTCCGGCCTCATCATGTAAACTATGCATCATTAATGTGGTGATTACTGAATTTGATCTTTTAATATTACTGTTTTAAATATATTAAGGCACTTTAAGTGTTTTTACAACGTTTTGTCGCACTGTTTATGATTGAAATATTGCCGCGGGTGCTTAATATCGAGTGCAAATGGCCAAAACTTGCATTTTGTTCAGAAATACCTTTGTTTTATTCTTTTGAGAGGTGATCTAAATACTTGCGGCTGGGAAACAGATGAAAAATAGACACGTGTGCTGCAGTTCTATGACGTCTTCGAGCCGGTCACGTGACTGAAAACTATGTTGGAATTCAATGGGCTAACGTTAGATGGCGCTGTCACAAAATATATCTATATTTATTTTTTTGGGTCCCATAAATAATGCGATCCTGAATCTGTAGCCTCCGGTTGTGCAGAAACATTGTAGTCTCGGTTTAGTTACAAGAAAAGTAATATAATAATGGCGAATAATCAAGGAGCAGCAGACACGGTTAGTTTCTTTGGTTGCTTTTAAAAGTTCTCATCGCTTCTGATGTGTGTTAGTCACTAAAATAACGCTAAAACCAATAAATAAACATTAATAACGCATCTCTGTCCGTTATGATGATGATGATGGCGACATGTGGACAAGTTGTGCTTTATTTCTGCTTTTAGTTTAGTTTAATTCAATTTATTTTAATATAAAACTGTAATTTAAATTCTGTTTCAAATATTCCAGTGGTTTTAAAATGCTTTAGGCGGTTAGTTGTCAGTCATATATTTTTAATTAGTCCCTCAGTAACATATAATAGGTTTTACTTCTAAAACTGAGTGTAGAATTAAAACTCAGATGCAGAACTAAAGCATGGGTTATCATGAGTGTGTGTATATTACACGTGTTAAAACCAATAATCGCCCCGCCTTGAATAAACTGAGGAAGTCACTGATGATAAAGACTCAAACATTCAAGATCCGTTTCATTAAGTCAAGTTAAGATGGATTGGACGTCATGCTGTGTGTTGTTCATATGTATTTCATATGTTAGTTCATCAAAATTACATTATGATGCTCGAGTGATGGTGGACAAAGAAGGTAAGCTAATATTTACTCAATATTTACTCGGTTTTATTCTCAAGATCATCGTTATGTCAAGAAAAAGACTCACCAATTATGTTAGATCATGTTTTGTTGAAATAAATAGACAAATAATAGATATTAATATCATGCTTGGATCCAAATGTGATTAACTTTGTATTAAACAGTACAACATTTTGATGTCAACTCAAGCCTTTAAGAGAGAGTTGAATTGAAATTAGTATGAATTTACAGCAGAAACCAATACAGTCAGAATAAATGATGTTTTTAACCGTGTTTTATTTTATAGTCAGGTTAATGTGTTAAACTCTCACTTCATTTTCTCACGCATTTTAACAGATCTCTATTCTTACCACCCAAACCACTTCAGTCTCTTATCTCAGACTCACAGCTGACTTCTTCTGCATTTCTGTGTATCATTTCTGTGTATCATTTCTGTGTATCATTTGTGTATTAATGTGTAGGAACCGCTTTAAACTAGATCTAGTTACACTTTATTTTAAGGTGTCCTTGTTCCACATTTAAGTACTGAGTAATATTAATTAACTACATGTACTTACTATATGATTTGGATTAGAATTAGGGTATGGCTTAGGGTTACTTGCATGTAATTATGCATAATTTATTGTTGTTATAATACTACATGTATCATGTGTAACAAGGGCACCTTAAAATAAAGTGTTACTGATCTTTTTAATCACAAATGGTACACTTCATAACTTATCTCTGCCTCTCTGTTTCAGCTATAACCAGGTTTTCTTTTGAAAACAATAGTATTAATTTGGTAAAGCTCGTCAGAACCTCTGGTAACAATATCATATGGGTCGGAGGACCCGAGATCCTCTTTTCCATCAGCCCAACACAAGCCTCCAAACCCCATCAGGTACAGTCATATTTATCATGTGTATATATACAGTAGATCTCAGACTGTAAATGACATCTGAAGGGTTCCCGGCGACTGATAGCTGTAGTTCATCTGCCAAGAGAAAGATGATATTTGACTTTTAAATGATTATCCAAAATGTATGCAATGTAGCTTTTTCAATGCCAGACATTTGAAACATTTAATTTTTTTAAAGTAATGTTTGTGGCTCGTGGAACATAATCAAGCATGAAGACGTCACTTCTCTTATGATCTCTTATTTGCACAGCGTCATTGTTTTGTTTGTAATGTTTAATGTCTGATGCACTATGTTTGGATCCTTGTTTAGGTGAATGTGTCTCTGTGTAAGGACGGAAGCAAAGATTCAGACAACGCTGTAAGTATTAAAGGACAGAAGATGTTTATGCAGCACCTGTGATATTCACGCTTCCCACAGGATCAGGTTTTGCTGAGTGTTTATTTTGTATTCTGATAATCTGTTTATTGAAATAACCTGTTTTACTAGTTTACATGAACAAGACCATGTTTACAAAAAAGTACAAATTCAGGTTATTCGCTAGTAATATCATCACAGTGTAATCCTATGAGTTTTCCAATTGTTATACGAGTTAAAAATAATGTTTAAGTTGTTAAAGGGGACCTAACGCACACAGTTTCACCCAATCTCATGTTAATCTTGAGTACCTATAGAGTAGTACTGCATCCTTCATATCTCCAAAAAGTCTTTAGTTTTATCATATTTATAAAAGAAAGATACAGATTTACGATTCTCTCCGAAAAAAGCCGAGCTCCTGGAGGCGTGCCGTGTGGGCGGAGCTAAAGAGTGAAGGCGTGTCGTGGGCGGAGCTAAAGAGTGGAGGCGTGTCGTGGGCGGAGCTAAAGAGTGACGAGCACTTGCTCCGATCGCCAACAAAACACAGACATTTGATGCCGTTTCACTCACCATCTGCAGTTCTGAATCATGACCGGGATCTTTTATAGCTGGGACCGCTCCATCTTTCAGTATTAAACGATGTGCAAATCCAGCGTCGAATTGGGCCTTGTTTATAAAACGTTCGTCAACAAAACACTTGAGAAACTCCATTGCTGCCCCGGAAAAACAAACTATATCCACTGTTCACGTAACGGTGGGTTGTTTTGGGAAGCTGAACAAGGTTATCTTTCCCTCACAACCAAAAACACACTTCTTTAGAGACATTCTTCCCGAGCGAGTCCCGTGCAGCGCTGCCGATTGAAGCGTGTTGATTGGCTGCTCTCGCTCCGGTCGATGCGCGTACGGGCGCGTTCTTCCGGGAGAAATGCCTATATAAGGAGTTCCACCGTCGTTTACGTCATCAAGAACAACGATCGAAAAAAACTCTCTGAAACTTGTACGAACCCGGAAGTGAGATTTTTGGCACAGAAATACTCTGTTATACGTCCAAAAATTTTTTTTTAAACTTTGTCCATGCTTAGCATGAGAATCCAACTCTTTAACAGTGTAAACAACTCTGAATGCATGAAACAGCATTGTACCCCCCCTTTAAATGTTAAAACATTAAAACCCTAGATTATTCCAAAATGCCTGTGGGAAACTTGTACAGACTCATATTCTCCTCTCATATTTGCAATTTCTATGAGTATATGACTTCTCCTTCGGATACACAAGATGTAATACACTTTTATAATTTCTTTTTCAAGAATGTACAATATATTTCCTAAAATCATTCACAGTGAGCATGCTTTCCTGTCAGATATCACGTATGCACACTTCAGTAAAAATGCAGGTTAAGGTTCGATGTGTTTACATGAACACAACTTTTATTATGCATAATTTAACATTGATATAAGCAGTGTTGTTTCAGGGCTTGCTGGTAGTTTGTGTCTCATTAAAGGTCACTGACAGCTGTTTAACGGTTGGTTTTTCCAGCAGCACTGTTCACACAGGATCTCTGTGCTCAGAGAGGGTGTTGATGGAAATCTGTTCATCTGTAGATCGTATGATGGAAATACAGAGTGCTGTAACTTGGTATGTCCTGTTTTTACTTATGCACTTTAAACTCGTGTCAAATTCCGGAAATGTTGGGGCGTTTTTTAAAATTTGAATAAAATGAAAACAAAGACTTTCAAATCACATGAGCCAATATTTTATTCACAATAGAACATAGAGAACATAACAAATGTTTAAACGGAGAAATTTTACACTTTTATCCACTAAATGAGCTCATTACAAATTTGATGCCTGCTACAGGTCTCAAAAAAGTTGGCACGGGGGCAACAAAGGGCTGAAAAAGCAATACATTTTGAAAAGATTCAGCTGGGAGAATATCTAGCAACTAATTAAGTTAATTGACATCAGGTCTGTAACATGATTAGCTATAAAAGGGATGTCTTAGAGAGGCAGAGTCTCTCAGAAGTAAAGATGGGCAGAGGCTCTCCAATCTGTGAAAGAGTGCGTAAAAAGATTGTGAAATACTTTAAAAACAACGAAAAAAATCTCATCATCTACAGTGCATAACATCATCAAAAGATTCAGAGAAACTGGAGAAATCTCTGTGCGTAAGGGACAAGGCCGAAGACCTTTGTTGGATGCCCGTGGTCTTCGGGCCCTCAGACGACACTGCATCACTCATCGGCATGATTCTGTCATTGACATTACTAAATGGGCCCAGGAATACTTCCAGAAACCACTGTCGGTAAACACAATCCGCCGTGCCATCTGCAGATGCCAACTAAAGCTCTATCATGCAAAAAGGAAGCCATATGTGAACATGGTCCAGAAGCGCCGTCGTGTCCTGTGGGCCAAGACTCATTTAAAATGGACTGTTTCAAAGTGGAAAAGTGTTCTATGGTCAGACAAGTCCAAATTTGACATTCTTGTTGGAAATCACGGACGGCGTGTCCTCCGGGCTAAAGAGAATGGAGACCTTCCAGCGTGTCATCAGTGTTCAGTTCAAAAGCCAGCATCTCTGATGGTATGGGGGTGCATAAGTGCATACGGTATGGGCAGCTTGCATGTTCTGGAAGGCACTATGAATGCTGGAAGGTATATAAAGGTTTTAGAGCAACATATGCTCCCCTCCAGAAGACGTGTATTTCAGCAGGACAATGCAAACCATATACTGCAGCTATTACAACAGCATGGCTTCGTAGTAGAAGAGTCCGGTGCTGAATTGGCCTGCAGTCCAGATCTTTCACCTTTAGAGAACATTTGGCGCATCATTCAACGAAAAATATGTCAAAGATGACCACGAACTGGAAACCTATATCAGGCAAGAATGAGACCAAATTCCAACACCAAAACTCATAACCTCGATGTCCAGACGTCTTCAAACGCTTATGAAAAGAAGAGGAGATGCTACACCATGGTAAACATGCCCCCGTCCCAACTATTTTGAGACCTGTAGCAGGCATCAAATTTGAGCTCATTTTGAGCATAAAATTTTAACATTTCTCAGTTTAAATATTCATGTTATCTATGTTCTATTGTGAATAAAATATAGGCTCATGTGATTTGAAATTATTTTAGTTTTCATTTTATTCCAATTTAAAAAACGTCCCAACATTTCCAGAATTCGGGTTGTATGAAACTGAGCCATGTCTTTTGTTCCAGAACTCCAGTTATACTCCGATCAATTGCTTCACGTCAGAAAATTATGAGCTAGATATTAATGAGCCGTCATTACTTGTTGGTGAGTATTGCACATTTAACATTTCTTGTTGAATATCTGTCATTTATGATGTTGAAAAGCTGCATTTAGCATCCATATCTCTTTTAAATGTTATCTGATGAATGAGAGACATTCTTGACTGCCCACTTAGCGATTCTTGATAATGCCTAGTATATTGTTTGCCACATAGCTGAGCACAGTGGAGTATTATTACAGTATTTAATATTAGAGTCGGGAGCATACTAGGCTGTGCTTGGTTAGGTTTCTCGAACACTCCTACGTTCCCTTCCTCTCCATCTCTGTCCACCACGGTTCTGAATGCAGATTCTTATGAAATGTTTTTAGAAGTGCAGCTGTTTGACTCGCAACAGGCGATTTGAAATACTGAGGCACTATTCTTGGGTAACGCTGCTGTTTTCTGAGCCACATGTGCTGTAGAAATAGACAGAGTTGAGTAAAACTTGACATTATGAAAGTGTTTCAACATAGCTTGTTCTAGCAATAGTTCTGGAAACTGCAGACGTGTTGAAACGCAGTACTGCTGCTGATGCTCATAATGCAGTTTGTGCATTTGCATGATATCATTTATTGCTGATACTACATATAACTCGTTGTTAATATTCAACTCGAAATAGACGATGAGCTGACCCGATATCATGTTAACACAAAACATTTCACCCTCATGTCATTTCCAAACCCGTATGACTTTGTCTTATGTAGAACACAAATGGAGATGTTTAGCAGAATGTTCAAGCTGCTCTGTTCCATACAATGACTGTTAAGCGCCAAAAATGACCAAAAAGCACTATAAAAGTTTTTAACAGTAGTCCATTTGGCTTGTGCACTTATGATGCACGTATGATGCATTGCATGAGACGACTAAAATCTTGCATTATAAATAGCCAATTGGATATACTGCTATAAATACCTCTTTTTGGGTTCCTGGAAAGTCTTGCAGTATTCAGAAGGTTCAAACGGTCATTTTTGGTTGAACTACGGTATTTACAGACAGTGTCTGATAAGAAGTGTCTAAATTCTGCACATATTCAACACAAGCAGTTTTCTGTAATGTTTTTTAGCTCAGTGGTTTGCTGATGAGGAAATTGCAGAGGAACCAGACCTTTCCGTGTGGTGATGGTCTAGAGATTGTCTCCATATATAGATCTGTACAGACTCATGTTGACCCTTAATTACTGTAATAGGAATGAAACATTATGGTTGAGTAGTTGAATAGTAATTAAAAACAACGGTTGTTTATTAGGATTGGTATTTGTATTTATTTTTCCGTTTACATCACATGTTTTGAAAGCGCTGTACTCATGTCTGTGCTGACTTACTGTCTGCACGCTAAAAGCCTCTAACAAGTGCTGCGTAAGTGAATTCATCAAATTCAAAGCATCAGTGCAGCATTTTGGACGATCATCGCCAAACCTTGAATAGCTTGCTGTAATATGCATAATCATTTTTTTGCATAATTTGTTTAGTGCATTTGAAGTTCATAGCCATTTGCTTGTTTAGTGTATATTTGGGGTCAGATGTACTAAACAGGGCAAATTACCATGAGATTGCAATACCATAAAAGCGCTGATGGAAGCGGAAAGTTCTGCACCGGGTGATTTACTGACAACGCTCAAATTAAAAAACACAGATAGGGTATCGAGTGGGGGGAAAACGCCCCCCTTAAATGGGTCATATGATGCAATTTCAAGTTTTTCTTTCTCTTTGGAGTGTCACAAGCTGATTGCATAGATAAGATCCCTGAAGCTGCAAAGACTAAAGTCTCAAACCCAAAGAGATATTTGCTTGGACAATCACGCAAATATTCACGCAAAGAAAGAAGGCGTGGTTTCAGTAACGTAGTAGTGTTGATGCAGCCGTGTCAGGGAGAGCGAAAGAGATTTGTCTGCTCACTATGAAAACAGCAATAGTCTTCAGAACACTATTTGATGTAATTACTGTAATTAACTGCCCATATGGTTGTAAGAAAGTAGTATTAAAGTAACAAAGTGTTTGATTAGGATCTATTGTTATCATAATTGGTCACATCTTTGAAAGCGCTGCAATTCTGTGTGACTTACTTATCTAACTAAGCCCTATTTGCTGCGTCAGTGATGTTATCAAAGTGTAGTGCGCATGTTTGGACGGTTTTGGGGGAACTGGTCGCAGGGTTGGTTTGTTTAGGAGTTTGAAGTTTTTTTGATTACAATTTTTAGGCTTCAGTCAATGGTTTCAGTTACAAGTGTGATGTTCACCAGGGAGATGCTGTGTGTTTGTGCTTGTGCAAAAGCAAAACATTTTCCGGGATTTTAGGACATCCTTGTTAAAGATGACCCCAAAATGAAAATGGTGTCGCACTTGCCCCCGTGTAAGAAAACCCGTAAAAGCTCCAGTCACAGAAAACGCCTAGGCTGGAAACATATTGACTGCACAAGTAAATTACACTGTCAAGGTCCATAAAAGTATGAAAAGCATCGCCAGGATACTCCATCTGCCATCAGTGGTTCAATCATAATGTTATGAAGCGGGTCAATTCTGACTTTGCTATGACAATCTGGTGCTTCTGAATCAGCGACTGTATGTTTTGTTATTAGTTTAAGTATTTGCTATTGACTGTTCAAATGCACAGTTTTGCGCAGTGTAGAGTAACGCGTGTGTGTGTGTGTGTGTGTGTGAGGGGAACAGGGTCACCAGGGTCAACACCGCGGCTTGTGTGCAAATACATACGAGCATCATCACTGTGTCTATCACACGACTCTGTTCCCCTCTCGGGCTTCAACTGATAAAACTACCTTGAAAGCTGAAGCTCGCAATTATAGAAAGGGGCGTTACATTTCTGACACGTGCTTGTGGTGTTCGGCCAATCACAATGCACTGTGCCAGTTGGCCAATCAGAGCAGACTGTGCTTGTCGGAAGGAGGGGCTTTGTAGAAAAGCGTTTGAGAGAGGCGGGGCATAGAGGACCTACAATAATGTACAGTATTTGAAAAATAATGTGTTTTTTGAACATTAAAGCATGTCAACATATTCTGTTACACCAAATACACAGAATAATGATCTTTAAAAAAGCATCATATGACCCCCTTTATGGATTGTCTTTTTTTTTCAGTGAAACAAAAGTTAAACGTGTTCAGAAAGGTTATCATAGTTTTAGTGACAATGACGTAAATTATAGACCAAGTATGAAAAATGTCCAGAGTTTTCATGTTATTAGATTTTTACCAAAAATTACATTTGTGCCAAGGGGGCGTTTTACCCCACCTATAGAGCAAAAAAAAAGATGCATTTATTATTATGTAAAATGTATTCTTATTATTCCAAGCATATTTTATAATATTTATTATTTGATTATTTAAATCTCCTGTTTAAAAATAGGAAAATAGACACGCTATAGTTGAATATAATTATACGCGATATATATCTGTTTATAATACACATTTTAAAATTGTATTGCATACCTGCTGCTGCCATAATAAAGACCCATTTGAAAGTTTATGTGCTTTTCTTCTTTTTCTGCTCCCACTCGCTGTGGTTGAGCAGTTATGAACTTAATATTGTTCTTTTAAATACTTTCCAGCATTTCTGAAATAATATGTAAATTACAGCGAAGTACAACGTTACGGTGTTCGTGAGTGCTCAAAAAGGGATTAAACACTGAATTTTGAATCGATTTCTTCTCGTAAACTCAGAGATGTGGATTCGGACGGCAATTAAATTACCACACGACCTCAGTGTTTGTCAAAAAACAGTAGGTAATTCAGCCGGGGATTTTCACGGGGGTGGTGAGAGAAAAACACAGGCATCCAGGATTCAGACGGCAATTAAATTACCACACGACCTCGGTGTTTGTCAAAAACAGTAGGTAATTCAGCCGGGGATTTTCACGGGGGTGGTGAGAGATAAACACAGGCATCCAGGATTCAGACGGCAATTAAATTACCACACGACCTCGGTGTTTGTCAAAAACAGTAGGTAATTCAGCCGGGGATTTTCACAGGGGTGGTGAGAGATAAACACAGGCATCCAGGATTCAGACGGCAATTAAATCACCAACTACCCCCTGTATATGGTGAAAATCACTTACGTCCCCCTGAGAAACAATTACCGTCCGAATACGGCTTATGTTTGAGAAATAAATGATGTCATTCTGAAAATATAATTATATTTTTATTAAATAACACGTACTCTCTATCTACAGGCCCTACTGTTCTCATCACATCACCAGTGTAAGCTTCATAGTGAAAACTTCTACATCACTCTCGTCAACAGAGTCCATAGTTACAATAAAAAATGATCTTGACTTTATATTGTGGTTATTTTGGGAAAAACAGCAGGGGGGTGTTTACCCTACACCACTTATCTATAACGACTGATGCAATCTACCAAGAGCAGATCAAATCAGCAACTATCACACCCGTGTTATCACAAAATAGATTAAGACATGCTTTCTGGGCGTTAAATAATTGCTCGAGCACAAACATTAGTAAATTATTTAAACACTCTCCTCTCATAAATGTTGCATCTGAAAGGGAATCGCCTGCATATGCAAAAAAGTGTCCATGGCTTTCAATCACTAATTTTTTTACTGTGTGTCTTCAGTAAAATCTGAGAGTAGTTTTTTAAAGGCCAAAAGAGGGTTTGTGCTGGTGCAAGCTGTTAGTAAATCTGTCTCTTAGTATTTATTATATTTGTTGAATATCAGTCAGTTATGCTTAAAAAGTTAGTCGCTTTGTGTTGTTTGGCACATCCGTATTAGCTGAGTACAATACAGTATTGTTATGATTATTATTATTCGTTGTAGGAACAGGAACGTGGGCTGTTCATGCCAGCCTTAAACAGATGCTTGTGTACAGTATGTGCCAAACTCTTTCCATGATCTCAGGGTGTTTATCAGGACATGCCTATGAGATTGTTAGGGTCTTGTTGGTGGTGAAAGTCAAAAGACGGTGTAGAGTCCATTGAACAGTCTGTACCTCATTTTCATTCTGGTAAAAAACGAAATCATTTATTTTTATTACATGCTACATGTGGCGTCATGTCTGATTTCTATATTCCGTCTTTCAGGTAATATGCTGTTCTTTACCAAGCCTGATAAGGGGTTATACAGGATAAACAACAACAAAAATGACAACATTTGGTCTCAGACGACTCAAGCAGGTGAGAAATTAGATTAAACAATACATGTTTCAATGCTAAAGTGGTTCAGTGCCACCGTGAGATTTCACTTTTTGACTGAAATGAGTTCATGTTATTATCAGAACGATGCTGTTTTGATTCTAAACACGCTGTTTTTTTCTTTAGAGCAAAGATACCTGAAGCTGATCGCTGGTAAAGGACAACACAAAGACAAAGTTTATTCCTTCTTCACAGAGAAACACAAAAGTAAAGATGGTGAATCTGAGCAGTGGATTCCACGAGTCTCTCAGAGCTGCATGGTGAGCAGAATCACACCAGAAAACATGACGCCAATTTCTCACTGTGCTTTACTGCAGCACACACAGTTTAAAACACATAAAGCTTTAAATTAGTGTAAAATATGATTGCAATTAGTGAGGCACCCTGACCTTGCCTAATCTGATAATGATACTCCACCCAAAAATAAAATGGTCATCATTTACTTCCATCATGTCGTTCCAAACCTTTCTTTTGTTTACATCAGTTATATACTGTATATTCATTATATTAATGTTTACATCAGATCAGTGTTTCCCCTAGGGGGGGGGGGGGGGGTCCGTTTTTTTTCCAGCATAAAAACATTCACTTAATTTATGTTTTAATTAATGAAAATTAAATCTTATTTTTTTTGGAAAATTAAGGGGATTTAATATTACAATTAAATTCCTTGATTATTCCTTAAAAATAAGGTTTTAATCATTTTAGTAGGCTATTACGTACATTCTACTGAACAATAGGAATATAGTTCTGCTGCAATGTCTACAATTGAAACCGAACTTTTATTTTGACGGGTTGCCGTGAATACCTTTACATTTCTGTGTGTATATGATATGAGGATAGTTTTACTCAAATGAAACGGTCAAATGCTGATGAAGTGACTCTCAGAGCAGTTCTGGAGATGTTGTTCATGTATTTATGTCCTCATTTAGTGAGACGCAGACGTTAATATCACCGCAAGCCTCACGCGCTTCTGTATGAGTAGCAAATGCGCCATACATTAACACAGAGACAGGCAGAAGTCATGTTTAAATAGTCGTTTTGCGGCTTAATATTTACAAATACTAGTGGGAGTGGTCTCACTTGTGTGTGCGCGTACGTTTGTGTGTGTGTGTGCGTGTGTGTGTGTGTGCATGTGTGTGTGTGTGCATGTGTGTGTGTGTGTGCATGTGTGTGTGCATGTGTGTGTGTGTGTGTGTGTGTGTGCATGTGTGTGTGTGTGTGTGTGTGTGTGCATCGGGGCAGAACTCCGCTGTGCTCATACAGAGCGCGCGAATGTAATGTAACGTTAGAGACAGAAATAACATGCTGTCGTGTAAATAAGACAAATAACGTAAGGCTATTTAAATTATTTCAAATTTTGTTTATTAAAAGAACAAGGTATAGACCTGTTCTATATTTCTGCTTCTGGAAAGGTAACTTTAAATGACTTCTGTTGTGATCTGGCGCTATATCTTCCTGAGAAAATAAAATTAAATAAAATGAACTTGAGCTTCAAGTGGTGCCTGGGAGGACGGGCCGCCCTCCTAAGATAATGGTAGGAGAAACACTGCTTCAGATATATATAAAATAACACAGTAAAAAAAAAGCTTTTATAAGAAATGATCAGGCTTATATATAAGACAAGTGCATATCAAATAATGGCTGTGAGTATATTTTGGAACTGAAGCACAGTGTAGATATCATTCTTCTTCTGTTTTTCTGCCATTTATCATTTACAAATCATATCAATCTGCCAGTAAGTTCAATCTTTTAAAATTATTTAAGCACTAAATGAACAAACAGTCTGATGTTCTTGTGTTTGCATATTAAATAAACACAATAAGTGTGTAAAAATGGCCAGTGTTTCCCACTGTAATGATTAGATATAACATGAGACTTGTAAAGTCTATACGGCAGATAAAATCTGATGTCACTTTCATATTAATACAAACTTGCATATTATTGTGTAAAGGGCTTTTAAACCTGCTAGTTTGCGAACAACAACAACTAGCAACTCAGCAAAAAAAAAAAAAAAAAGGCCGAGTTTTTGGCACTTCAGATCTGTTTGTCACATACCGTAACTGTTTGAACATTCTCCAACACACAATGCCCAATAAAGCTGTTCAATAGTAAATACCATCATGTTCTGTTGTCATGCATAAAATAAGTATAAATAGTAAACACGACCCATTAATTACGTTAACCAGGAATCACGCTCACTATACTCCTTAACGGCATCCTGATTTATAATCGCGACATTGTCTGATAAAATCAATATACAGAATATCTAACTTTAAATAAAAAGCTTGACTATATGCGGTGGTTTTGGCTTACTGTTTTGTCTCATTCAGCGCACTGCGCTATGAACTATGAGCATATTAACACGAATTACGTTCATATTTAAACCGGGCCGAGTCCAAACAGTCAGTAAGCGACAGGTGCTTGGAAACGCTGTTTTGTAAATTATTTATTGACAATTTTGCTGCGTTACAGGTAAAGTCTATGTGTGGGAAACACTGATGGCTGAATTTCCTCTGCACTCTTTGACCTCCTTATAGTGTTATTTTAGTAGGTGTGAAATGCACTTGTTATTGGCAACACCTGCGTGTTTAATAAAGATGTTTCTCAGTAACTCACAGCCACATTTGTGCTAAAGGGAACATTTCTATAATTATAAGCTCAGCTGCTGATGGCATGTCAAATGCAGGTTCTGGGAGTTCACATGTTATGAAAAGATGCATTTGAGATCTTTTCTAGTAAATATCTCCGTTTTCTGCAGTTGATTCTTCACAAGATGACGTATCGATAAAGTGGCTTTTTTGCATCATAAATCAGGGTAGTGATCTAGATGTTTCAGTTTTCTTGACTGCATTATATCATTTGAGAAATCTTGTGAAATTTCAGCCTTTTTAAAATCACAATGCAATGCAGAAACACGTTGTTTGTTATTCTAATAATCATTTAACCCCCTCATGTCAGTCCAAATCTGTATACATTTCTTACATGGAAGAATAGATGTTTAGCAGAATCCTCATGCTGATTTTTTATATACATTGAAGGCACACAGGAGCTTTCAGGCTCCAAAAAGCATCATAAAAGTAGTCCATATGACTCACTGAATACATGCAGAATTAAACACAACTCAATCTGTTTCAGAACGACAGAGGCGGATCTAAGAGTCAGCTTCAGAACAGCTGGACGTCCATGCTTTACACCCATCTGTTCTGTGGGAGAGAATATGAATTCACTCAGATGATAGATGTGGCCACACTGGACACAGACAGCGACACCAAAATTTATGCGCTTTTCAGAAACTATTGGTAAGACATAAACTTCATCTCATGCTTTATATTTTAGGTGATCAGTATGTGTGACTTTAACAGTGTTGGGGTTAATGCATTAAGTAATCAGATTACTTTTTTAAGTAACTAGTGAAGTAATGCATTACTTTTTAATTTAGAAGGAAATATCGGAGTTACTTTTATCGGAGTTACGTACGTACTACATGTATTGAGTGACAGCTCTGGTGTTGCCATGGTGATGTATTGAGTGACAGCTCTGGTGTTGCCATGGTGATGTATTGGTGACAGCTCTGGTGTTGCCATGGTGATGTATTGAGTGACAGCTCTGGTGTTGCCATGGTGATGTATTGAGTGACATCTCTGGTGTTGCCATGGTGATGTATTGAGTGACAGCTCTGTGTTGCCATGGTGATGTATTGAGTGACAGCTCTGGTGTTGCCATGGTGACAGAAATCAGGAGTAAGTGCAGAGCGTTGTGTGTGAACATGATCTTACTGTAGTTCTAGACTAAATATCAACATTTACTCATCTCACCTGCACAAAACACATTCAGTATTCCTCAAAATCAATAAAAACAGTCAAATGCAAACTCAGAATATTATACAAACCTGCAATAATTAAATATGGTCTAATCCCATTTTATTAACCAGTGTCTTTGCTGCTGACCTTCAATGATCCAATTCAACCATACTAAGCAAAAATGACCTCAGATAAACATAACGTTTGTGTTTCATTGAAGTAAGAGTGTTGAACTTTCTTCTCTTGCATCCTATTCTTAATGCAATCCAGAACAGAAGCACATCTGAAAGGTTTGTTTTGAGCTGCATTTACATTTCAGGCTTTAATCATTCCACTTTTGGTGTGAAAGGGCTTTTACATTTGCCTAAAATATGACTTTTTATATTAAAAACAAACAAGCAAGTTCAGGCCAGATGAGAAAAAGTAACCCAAAAGTAACAACGCATTACTTTCCATAAAAAGCAACACAATTAGTTACTTTTTTATTTTATTGCATTACTTTTAAAAGTAACTTTCCCCAACACTGCTCTCAATAGTTGAATGTCTGTAAATATTAATGAAACTCCAATATGTGTCTGTTTAAAATGCTGAGTGTGTTGAATTTACCGTGACATCAGTGTAAAAAGCAAACATGACTGTTAGCGAGGTTTTGATGTCCCTAAGAATATATATTCACGGTATAAGTACCAAAAACCATCTCAATATATTTTTACAGCTCTTCTCTCAGGAGCTCTGCTAAGAACAGGTCGATTTTGGGATGTCTAATTAATATTCATGAGCCTCGCTTCTGATTGGCCTGTTGTTTTCTGAGTGACGCACGGCTAGGCCAACCACAGGTGGAGGCGGCTCATTCAAACCAGCACAGATTCGGCTACACAAGGAGCTTATAATATCATCTTGTTGTGATGTTGGGTGCCAGAATCGATTTAATACAGCCTCAAATTAGAAATTTGATCGCATACCTGCTGCCACTGCCAGACAAAAAACCGACGACAGCTGAGGTTAAACGAGATAAAACGAGTGGACTGGACAGAAACGATTGCCAAAAATGCTTGCATTTGCAGCGCACACTTCTGATCAGAAAAGTTCAATAAAGTATTGTCTTTTATAGTTATGGGCGACTATGTCGTGTATGAAATAATGTCTGTGTGCATGTGTGTAAAACAACAAACTGACGATTTATATATAATCATTTGTAATTGTATATACATTGTTGTGATTAATTGTGGCTGGAATAATAATGTAGCTGTAAAAATAGTTGCTGGCTGAAATTTAAATGTATTTACATCTTCATCATGACTAGATACTTTACTGTGGATCGACTGTTCTGAAACTTATGTTGTTATATAATAATAACTAAGTAGTTACATATCCCCTAGACCTCAGTTATCATGACAAAAGCCAGGAAATGTCAGTTTTGAATAATGGGACCTTTAAAAGTTCAAGGAAACATACGCCATTTGACTCAGTTCCACAAACACTGATGAAACAAAGAGAGAATGTGCAGCTGTTGTGCTCGCATGTGTCTCAAGTGTAAAGCTTTGTCTCTGTTTACAGGAACATGAGTGCTGTGTGCGTTTATAACATGACTGAAATCAGCAGAATCTTCACTTCCTCTGAATTCAACTCCGACAAGGTTCCTGTCAATCACCGGCCTGGAACGGTAAACCATCACTGAATCAATATATAATATATAGCAAATCTCAAATGAGTTGTTTCGTCCAGCTTGTCATATAAAGTTATATAAGTATACACGCATATGGCCATATATACTATCTAGAAAAACGCAACTGCTTGATTGTATTTATCATTGCAAAATGTAAACCATATGTGTCCCTGCAGCACAAAAGCAGTCATAAGTAACACAGGTATATTTGTAGCAATAGACAACAATACATTGTATGGGTCAAAATTATCCATTTCTCTTTTATGCCAAAAATCATTAGGATATTAAGTAAAGATTATGTTCCATGAAGATATTTTGTAAATTTCCTACCGTAAATATATCAAAACTTAATTTTTGATTAGTAGTGTGCATTGCTAAGAACTTCATTTGAACAACTTTAAAGGTGATTTTCTCAATATTTAGATTTTTTTGCACCCTCAGATTCCAGATTTTCAAATAGTTGTATCTCAGCCAAATATTGTCCTATCATAACAAACCATACATCAATGGAAATATTATTTATTCAGCTTTCAGATGATGTATAAATCTCAATTTTGAAAAATTGACACTTAAGACTGGTTTTGTGTTCCAGGGTCATATATTATCATCCAGCTCTAATTATCTACAGTAAATATGACTATAAAGTAGGGCTGCACGTTTATGACAAAAATCATAATTGTCGATTATTCCCTTGAAATTGTAATTGCGATTATTATTTATGATCATCACAATTTACATTGAATGATGAATATTTTTAGATGAAAATAAACAAGCTGAAAACAGAAAAACATCTATAGTATTAAGCCTCAAATGTGAACTATACATTGGATTGGTTTCTTCTTTAAATAAAAAAGTAAATATATGCTTTAAATAAAAAAGTAAATATATGCATGTATTATAATGTATTATAATGCTATATGCTAAAACTAAAATTAAAACAATGCAAAAACACTTAAGATAACCTGTAGAAAGAAAAGAACACATCTTAAGCACACAGAATAACATAAGTGGATTCTGAACGATTACATAATTGTGGCATCCGTAATTGTAATTGCTATTTGAAATTTGATTAATTATTCATCCCTACTATAAAGGCATTAAGATAATCACAGATGTGCTGTCAGTTACGTCATTATTGAGCTCAAAAGTGTCTGCCCTTCCTCAGCTGCAGAGTATTTCTCGTTGGCACATCACTAAAGGATTAATTCTAGAGTTTTGAGCCAAAACAAACATCTCCAGATGAATCACATTACTACATCTGATTCACAGACAATTCAATATTGTAATAAAAACACAAAGGTACAAGACTGTGTACATAATGTGTTTTATGAGGGAAGAAATGAACTGCTCATCTCATAATCTGAATGATGTAATCGGTCAGTCTGGGGTTTTGTGTCCTTTTAAGCGTCTTTCTGTCAGAAAGCACAAGCAACTATGGGCCAGTTTTACTAAACAGGGCAAATTAGAGCGAGAGCAAAACAGCACCGATGGGTGGAAATTTCTGCAGGTGATTTACTAACAATATGCTAATTAGAGAACACAGATGCAACGTCTCATTTACATATCTACCAATGCAATATACCAAGCTCAGCGCAAATTAGTGTAGTCACGAATAAAGAAATAAATAAGCCACAGTACGTTGAAAAGAACCAGAGGCCAAAAAATGAAGGTTTGCTAGAAGTTTTGATAGAGCTGGTATTGTGTGACTTCTAGATGAGGGCTCCAAGTCATCTTTTATTATCTGAAGCAAATGAAAAATAACAACGATATGTTCGGATAATGTGTTCTTTCCAAATAAATTAATAAGTGAGGAAAAATCCACGCGCTCTCTGTTCTCTGCAACAACAATTGCAGCCATTTCAAGCTCAAAATAGTTTCATGCTTTTTTGGATGTTAAATAATAGCACAAATGCCAGTAATTTGACGAGTGCAAACGTTAGTAAATCTCATTGCGTGATTCATTTGAATACTCTCCTCCGATAAATTTTGCATCTGAAAGGGAAACTCTTACAAATGCATATTCAATAAGGAGCAAAAATAACTGTGTCCATGCCTTTTCAGCGCTAATTCATCACTGTGCGTCTTTAGTAAAACCTGACAGTACTATTTTAACCCCAAAAGACGGTTTGTGCTGGCGCAAGCTGTTAGTAAAACTGGCCCTAATGCTTTTAATGCGCGAGTGCTACCTAAACAGCATCTGATGGTTTAAAAAAAGCTTGTATCGTTCTCTATGGAGATTCTGAATGACATTTTTACATGACTGTTGAGGTCCGTTGAGATTATCTTTCCCATTCTAACAAACTACTGGTTCCTTTAGTGTGTGGAGGACAGTACTCGTCTAAACGGTGAAGTGCTGGGGTTTATGAAGGATCGTCCAGAGATGAAGGATTGGGTGATGCCAGAGAACGGCCCCCTGCTGTTCAGACACCGCCATTACACTCATATACAGGTGGACCGGGTACGAAACCACACCGTCCTGCTTCTGTCTCTAGGTACGTGAATCTGTCGTGAACCCTGAGGAATTTAATGATTCAGTTTCATTTAGGATTCTGCTTAATAGGGACTTTAGTCAGCAGCTACTGATGGAACAGCAAGAGTGAAAGAAAGTAAAGTTGCTTAATCGCAACGTTTAAGTAAAGCTGCCGTAGCCAAAGAACGCATAACTCACTAAGCAACAATAAGGAGGATAATGGCATAATGGATCATTTAATCATTTGACAGAATTTAAAAAAGCAACAAAAAAAGGGTTAGAATGATATACAGATACAATTACAATCCCACATACCATAAAACATAACATTTATTTACTACGGCAATTCAGCTATTCTCCCGTAGAAGACAGTAAAGCGCTTACAGTACAACGTCACGAAGACATTAGTAGCGCATGCAAAATAAAACACCAGAACATCATTGCCGTTCCATTAGTTCCTATTGATTCTTTGTTGAATGACACAATAACATTAATTAAATGAGTTTCTGTTGCTTTGAAACCATATGTATGCCCTATATAAATACATTTGTCTTGAACACTACAGCAGATGCACTGTCAATATTGTCATTATAGAGATCAACAGCATCCACTGAATTTATAGCTTGTTAAATAATGCGGCAAGATACAATAATCAATCATATGAAATCAATTAAACATTTAAAAATAGGAAATTACATAAACAGCATACTACAGATGCTCTTAACCATTACATGCCACCTTTATCAGCCAATCCTTTTTTTTTTTTTTTTTTAGGTGAATATACAGCAATTTCCGAAATGTTCCTATGAACAAAAACTTCTGTATGAACAAAAAAAAATTATTTAATGCATCCCTCTTTACAAATCATCTTCAGTTCAAATGCAATGTGAAAAATACACACACACACACACACACACACACACACACACACACACTCAGAAAATCATTATGTATACTGAATTAATTTCTATGAAAATGATCACGAAGCAGTTAACAGTAGTTAATGTTGCTCAACTTTGCATATGTCAATTATTATGAAGTGCTTCTCGTCAAACATCCTGTTTCTCTCATAACAGATGTTAAATGGGATGTAAATGCAGTTTCATGTTGATTTAAACCAGATTAAATTCTCCTATCAGTTTCACATGTAGCTGACTAACTGCTGCAGGAAAGGTTCATGTAAGGACAAGGAGAAAATGTAATGAATCATTGATAAAGTCAGACGACTGAGGCTGAATGAATGATAACTATGAGGAGTGTAGCATGAGTTATCAAAGTTGCTCAATCTAATAGTTTCAAACCCTAGTGAGCTAAGTAGGTGTCATTGTTAGGCATCAGACGTTAAGACTGTTCCAAACACTATCCCCTGGTTTCACAGACAAGCCTTAAACTAGTCCTTGACTAAAATACATGTTTGAGCTGTCTCAACTGAAAATATCTTGCTCTGACATATCTTAAAATATGTCTGTCATTGTTCTGTGTCAAGATGCACACCAGAAATGTTTTCTTCCAAGGCATTTTTGTAAAAGGTGCTTAAATATCTTAATCTAACTAAGGCCTAGTCCTGGCTTAAGCTAAGCCCCGTTTGTGAAACCGGGCCTATATGTGATCCTGGACCACAAAACCAGTCATAAGTGTCAATTTTTCATAATTGATCATTTATACATCTGAAAGCTGAATAAATAGGCTTTCCATTGATGTATGTTTTGTTATGATTGGACAATATTTGGCTGAGATGCAACTATTTGTAAATCTGGAATCTGAGGGTGCAAAAAAAATCTAAATATTGAGAAAATCACCTTTAAAGTTGTTCAAATGAAGTTCTTAGCAATGCATATTACTAATCAAACATTAAGTTTTGATATATTTACGGTAGGAAATTTACAAAATATCTTCATGGAACATGATCTTAATATCCTAATGATTTTTGGCATAAAAGAAAAATCTATAATTTTGACCCATACAATGTATTGTTGTCTATTGCTACAAATATACCTGTGTTACTTATGACTGCTTTTGTGCTCCAGGGACACATATAGTAAAATTATGCTACCTAATATATCACAGTCGCAGAATGCCAAAAACAACATGTAATGTAAAACTTCATGTGAATAAACTGTTAGTCATGTACTTTAACCTGTTAACCTGCACCCCCCATATTGGGAATCACAGCTGAAAATGACTAACTAACTTAAAATGGTAACAGCTCCTGACTTCAGTGTGCCACACACACAATTGTGGTGTCTTTGGAAAGAAGACCCTTTGGCCTTTACTATCCATCATCCAGAGTTGATGATGCTCAAAAATATAAAAAGTTATAGACACTGAAGTGCCTTGATAAAAATTGTACCACACTGAATTATTTTTTTATTTCATATAAAAATACATGAAATCAGTCCTGGAGAAATCCAGAAAAGTAATGGGTTGAAAGTCACATGTCTCATGAGTTTATATTTCAAATCTGAAGAAGATACCATGAAAAATGAGATTCCTGCATACATTTTTCTAGTCCCCCCCGTTTGAGGAAAAATATTTACCAAATTATTGAAGAGTTCTACTACAAACTATTTAGTCATTATACATGCCACTGCAGTTTTTCAATTATAAAACTGTATACAGAATTTGACATCGTATCAGTGATTATATTTGAAAGAATAATACCATAATAAAATTTTTGAATGAAAAAAAAACAATAATAATAAAAAAAAATAACTTAATTACATACTGATTTCCTGACATTCAGATGCTCTCCTGCTCTCCTGCTCATACATTAGGTAATCACATGCTGACGATCATTCATACAGATGCTAATCATACTATTGCCCAATATAGTCAATATTCACATTATAATGGCCTTTTATATAGACTGCATTCACACTGATATCTGTGAACAGTCAGTAATTACATGCTGATTATCAGCCATAGAGATGTTAATCATACAGATACAGGCACATTCTCCACAAAACACGCAAACATATATGAAAACTGCTGAAGAAGAAAAAAAGAAATGTTTATTTGTGCTAAAAAGATCGCTAAGTTACGCCCCATCAGATGACAGGTGCGTCACAGCGTGCGTCATGCGTCGTCGCGAGGGAGCGCCAGAATTCAAATAAACAATCTTCCGTGTATCTTTGACTTTTTTTTTTTTGGATGATTTCATTCTGTTTGGAACATTGTCTGCTACAAAATCGTGCTGTTTTTTTACCACCAAGATGCTGTTTTTGAGCGTAATTTGTTCCATAACGGACACAAACAATAACTCTCCCTCAAGAGATGAGACGTAAACAAAGGATTATCGATCTAAATTACAACGTTGTTGTTTCTTTGGACTACAAGTGCTCGATGGAATGTTGTTCACTGGACTCTTATCTTTCAAATGAAACCAGGATTTACAGCAGTGGATACGTTTGAGAGTCGTTATCAGGATGAATATGGTATGTACTGTGGGTTTTTTTTCTACATGTTTTGGTGTACTGCTTACACAAATTTAGCAAATACATTCCGTATAAGCTTTCTATCGAAAAACAGCGATCTGTCGTCGATGCTAGAGGCTTAGACCTTCAAAATGATATATAGTTTGTCAAGATTCATTTTGTCCTGTTTTACTTTATCTGTTTGAAAACAATGACATGTGCAAACAAAGAGCTCTCAGTGCGCCCGCGTCCTGGTGCAGGTTAACAGGTTAAGTAGCTGGCTTTGTGTGATGTGCGTGTGACGGTTAGCATGCTGTTTCACTAGTTCGTTCCCTATGCACACTGATTAGTTAATGTCCTGATGTAATGTTTTCTCACAGAAAGTGGAGGGGTTCATAAAGTGCTGGAAGAGCCTGTTTTTGTGATTGCTGAGTATCTGCTGTTTTCACGAGGGACGCACATCACCAGCATGCTGCTGGACGCTTCGGAGGTACGACGCTAAAATAACACACAACTCTTCACTTCCAGACCAAAGCAGGAATGTCACAAGTACTAGAGTCCTATGACTTGCTTGATATCTTGATATCATATACACACAGCAAAAACTTAAACATCTTCATGCAACCCATCAAAATAAAAGTTTGGTTCAACTTGAAGAAATCGTGACAGAAATATATTACTATACTACTTCTAACACTAATAATAATATCAAAACGTTATTTTTAGAGGAATAAAACCACCGTTTTGAATGATTTAACTTTAAAAGTAAAGGTTTTGTTTAATTTTCATTTGATTAAAGGATAAATGAAATTAATGTTTTAAGTTAACCTTCATTTGATTACCAGAATTTCTGAAAAAAAAAAAAAAAAAATCATAGGCCTCTATTATTGTAAAGGAAAATAAATCAATAGTTTTTATGAATTCAGTTGATTAGACATGCTTTCTGATTGTTAAAATTTCATTAAACCATTAAAATGGAGTCCAGAAAAAAATAAAATGGAAAACAGAATTTGGTAAAAAAAAAAAAAAAAAGTATATATATATAATAAATAAAATGTATATAATAAATAAAAATATTTTTTTTGAAAAAATAAAACATTTCATTGGGTCCTCAAAAAAAATTTTGTTTCAACTTTTAGTAAATTGTTGTTAAATTGTATACATTTCATGGTTGCAATCAGTGTTGGGTGTAACGCGTTAGTTACGAAGTAATCGAAAACGAATATTATCTGATGATGTAATCCATATGAAAGCGAGGTACAGTCTTTCCAGTATCTGAGCTCATTATATACAGTCACCTGAGCGCACATGCCCTCACCTAGATACAAAAAAATAGATTAAAAAATAATCAAGATTCATCTAATTTTCATCGTTTTTGAAAGAGGAATAAGCTGGAATTTACCTCAGAACAACAGCGCGATCTGACGCGGCTTTATTCAGTGGAGGAGATCATTTCTGTCATTTATTCTTACCTGCATTAGTTAACGTGTTATTTTTACATAAACCTGTATGGATTTTACTAGTTGGGCTTTTCCTGAACATCTTGCCAAACTGAAATGTACAATGCTGTTTCGTGCATTCAGAGATATTTACACTGTTAAAGAGATGGATTCTCATGCTAAGCATGGCCAAAGTTTCAAAAAACGATTTGGACGTATGACTGAGTATTTCTGTGACAAAAATCTTCCTTCCGGGTTCATACAAGTTTCGGAAAGTTTTCAATCATGGCTCTTGCTGACGTAAACAACGGTGGAACTCCTTATATGGGCATTTCTCCCGGAAGAGCGCGCCCGTGCACGCATCAACCAGAGCGAGAGAGAGAGAGAGAGAGCGCCCATCAACACGCTTCAATCGGCAGCGCTGCACGGGACTCGCTCGGGAAGAATGTCTCTAAAGAAGTGTGTTTTTGGTTGTGAGGGAAAGATAACCTTGTTCAGCTTCCCAAAACAACCCACCGTTACGTGAACAGTGGATATAGTTTGTTTTTCCGGGGCAGCAATGGAGTTATCTCAAGTGTTTTGTTGACGAACGTTTTATAAACAAGGCCCAATTCGACGCTGGATTTGCACATCGTTTAATACTGAAAGATGGAGCGGTCCCAGCTATAAAAGATCCCGGTCATGATTCAGAACTGCAGATGGTGAGTGAAACGGCATCAAATGTCTGTGTTTTGTTGGCGATCGGAGCAAGTGCTCGTCACTTCTTTAGCTCCGCCCACGACACGCCTCCACTCTTTAGCTCCGCCCACACGGCACACCTTCACTCTTTAGCTCCGCCCACGACACGCCTCCAGGAGCTCGGCTTTTTTCGGAGAGAATCGTAAATCTGTATCTTTCTTTTATAAATATGATAAAACTAAAGACTTTTTGGAGATATGAAGGATGCAGTACTACTCTATAGGTACTCAAGATTAACATGAGATTGGGTGAAACTGTGTGCGTTAGGTCCCCTTTAAGCTTTTTTGTTATTCAGACATTTTGTAGAGTATTTCTATTTAAAGAAGGTTACATTTTTTATAAAAATGTTTAAGTATTACAGTTGTTTTAAAGCTAAAAGGCTGAACTATTCTATGTTTGACTCAAATTGAAAGAATATTATATTATTGATGTAATTAAAAAGAATATTATATAATTAATATAATTGAGTTTAATTCCTATTGTCTATGATTTATAGGTATTTTAAGATGTAGCCTAATTAGCGATTTGAATAATTAAGTTACTTATTGAGTAATTAATTACTTTTCAGACGGAGTAATTAGTAAAGTAATTTAAATACAATATTGATGATGTAATTAGTAATTGTAATTAATTACTTTTTGAAAGTAACTTACCCAACACTGGTTGCAATTAAATAGACTGTAATACAATTTTTTAATGGAACATGGGAAAAAATAAAATGGATTTCATAGTGTCCTAAAGTACCTAAAATCAATAATACAATTTTAAAAAGTAATGACGCCAATCTTAAACAGTAGAGCATGCCGCTAGCAACGCCAAGGTCATAGGTTCGATTCCCAGGGAACACATGATCTGATGAAATTATTGTTTTGAATGCAATGCAAGTCGCTTTGAATAAAAGCTTCTGGCAGATGCAAAAATATAGATGTTATTCAGTGTGTCAGTGATCATAACTGTATTAATAATGAGCGCAGGATGTTTCACACAGCAATCTACAGTTATACTTGTTTAATTTTACTATCAAATACTTTGAATGTAGACATATGGAAAGCTTCAGTTGTGTCTTTAGGCTAGTTTCTTTATTTTGTTCTTTGAAATCTATGATTGATCTTCAATTTTTAAGCATATTATTATTATTATTATTATTATTATTATTTAGTCATTTAGCAGCTTTTATCCAAAGCGACTTACAAATGAGGACAACAGAAACAATCAATTGAAGTATTAAAACAACTAAAAACAGATCCGATACTAAAAGATAAAACTGTATAAATACTACCTACACACATTTTAAAAATAAAGAAATTAAATAAAAATGACAAATGCATACAACAAAATTTCAAAACTTATTTAAATGAAAAATAAAGCTAAAAACAATTCAAAATATTAAATAGGCCTAACAAAAGGTATAAGAGTATAATAATGATTCTAACATAACACTAAGCCAAACACCAAAAATAAACACACACATACATATATATACATATACATTTATACATTCAATATATATAATTTCATTTACATTTAGTTTGTTGAAGTATTAAAATAACTAAAATTAAATAAAACTAAAACTTAATAAAAGACCTATACAGACATAATAAATTCAGACATAATGTAACTAAAATTAAAATAAATAACAAATGCAAATCAAACACAGTAGTTTATCAGTAATCGTTAAAAATAACACTGAGCCAAACACACATGCTAAAAAAACCACAACTTACTTACACGCAGTAAATGGTTTATAAATATATAAATTATAATATAAATCATGTTATCAGCTCACTATCCTGTGTTTATTTCTCAGAGGCGTCTGTATGTGAGTTCCAGTAATGAGGTCGTTCAGATTGACCTACAGACGTGTCGTGTGTATGGAGATGAGTGCAACGAATGCAGATTATCTCAAGACCCCTACTGCGGCTGGGAAGGTTTGCACTGCACCTCTAGAGCAAAGTAAGACCTCAATGCACACACATCTGCTTCCTTCCTGATTAACACATGTATTTTAGGCTAAAGCTCAAAGCCACTGTTACTGAAGCTCATCGTAGCTCTCTAATAGACTGAGAGAGTTGTGCAGTGATGCTGGAGTGTTATGGGTAATTGTACAGCGGTTTCATGCTGGTTTGAGTCTCTGTGATCTGCAGAATGAGCTACACACTCAAGTTTCATACGTAGTGTTTGAGGTTTGTTCAAATCATTTTAAGCACTAGTAATAGTGATGCTTGACTCGTAGATTCCACATGCAATCATTCTGAAACCTCTACCACTGAAAACTTTGCATCACTTTACCTGCTCGACCACATTAACTTATTTTCTACCACTGAAACATTAACATAAGTTCCCCCGCCCACTCAGCTTAAAACCACACCACATGATTCACTTACCAAAAAAACAAAACATTTCTGAATATAACAATCCTTATCTCAGTTATGTGTTCTTTTCCACAGAAACCCAGTCCAGGATATCAGACACTGCAGTAAGTATGGCTCTGTTTTTGTTATTAGGTGTGTGTTTGGTGGTTTTCACACTAGCCATGTTCACTGTGGTCTCAATCTGAATGTGATGTGAACTATAGTTTATTTCCTGAAGAAGGCAGGGCTGATTAAAATGTTTGCACCACGGTTCCATTGCAAGCAAACTCAGACCACCTTCTACAGTTTCATGTTTAGTGCTGTGGTCTACAACACCAACTCATGTCTGCTTCTGCTCTGAGTGTGTGTCATGCATTTGTTTATGTAACACACACCAACCATCTTCCCATACTTGTAATGAGAAGTGCTTAACAAAAGGGAAGCTTCAAGGGCTTCCTGCTGTTTTTCATCAAAATAAACAATCAATGGTTTAATGTTTAAAAATGAAGACAACCATAAGTATTAGCATTGTAATGTTACAGTTATAATGTAAAATATTATTTTATAGTGAAGTATTACAATTTCTTTTTTATACTTGTTAGTAATCAATATTAATAATATTTTTTTAATTATTATTATTATTTAATTTAATTATTTTTATAGCCACACTGATATATAATCACATTGTGACCAAATTGTGCAGCCCTAAAAAGAGGCACAACAAACTTTTATTGTCACAATTTTTTAAATCACAATTTTTGTTAAAAAAAACAAAATTGCAATTAGATATTTTCCCACATCGTGCAGCTCTAGTGTGAAAGGCCACCATGTCTTCTTTAGTATATACGTACTACTTTCCTACATAGGCAGCTGTCTTTTTAGGGAGCATCCTATCTGAAATGAGACTGAATTGAGACGCTCTACATTGGCAGCAACTTTGATCGTGCTGCTCACAAAACACTCAAATCACTAATGATTCATTATTGAGTCTGACATTAGCATGTGGCTATTCTAACAAAACCATCTTGAGCCAAATAATCCATTATATTTCTATTTAAATGTATAGGTATTGAATGAAATACATTTATAATCAACTAGTTTCATCTGCCATCTCAGAATTTAGTTGAGTCTGGATTGACAGCTCACATGCTTTTGAAACAAAATATTACAGATTCACTCATTTATGTCAAATATTAACAAATGCATCACAAGACCATCTGTTCCACAGATAAGCCTGAAGCTGCACCGTCGAAGACTGAAATCAGTGACAAGTCAGTGATCCACGTCCCTCCATCCTCTAAACACTTCCTTCTCTGCCCGGTGACGTCACGCCACGCCACATACCACTGGTACCACGGTAAAACACGTGAGGAGTGTGTTCGCTCTGAGCAGAGCTGTTTGTACCTCATTGACAGCATGAACGAGACTCATGAAGGGGAGTACAGATGTGTGTCTTCAGAGGAAGGCTATAACAGGACGGTCAGGCAATACAAGCTGAGCATGAGTCGATCAGATGTGCTGCGTCTCACTCCTGCTCTGATACTGCTGCTCACAGCCTCTCATGTCCTGCTACTGACCTTCTGAAAGTATTGCCTTGAAAAATACACTTCCATAATGTACTTAAAGTCTCTATTTTCATGCACTAATTTTGTACTTAATGTACTAGAAATGATTCTTTAGTACTTCTTAAGTGTACTCAACTGTGCTATTTTGGGACACCATGAATATGAACTACAGTAAAATGTGCTTTTAACATAATATCTCTGTATTTAAAAAAAAAAAATGTGTTACCACTTGTAGTACACTTGAACCCATCTTTCATACTCTAGTACACTCAAGTGTGCTACAAGTGCTGACTAAATACATTTTTAATACAGAGATAGTATGTTAAAAGTACATTTTACTGTAGTTCATATTCATGGTGTACCAAAATAGCACAGTTGAGTACACTTAGATGATCTTAAGTTTATCTTAAGAAGTACTAAAGAATTAGTAGTGCACGAAAATAGAGAACTTTAAGTACATTATAGAAGTGTAGAATTATAAAAGACATTATCCGTCCTTGCGATGAGACGTTAAACCGAGGCCCTGACTCTCTGTGGTCATTAAAAATCCCAGGATGTCCTTTGTAAAAGAGTAGAGGTGTGACCCCGGCATCCTGGCCACATTTACCCATTGGCCTCTGACCATCACGGCCTCCTAATCATCCCCTTATCTACGGATTGTGTTCATCACTCGGTCTCCTCTCCACCAGTAGCTGGTGTGTGGTGGGTGTTCTGGTGCACTATGGCTGCCGTCTCATTATTCAGGTGCATTATTCGTGCTGCACACTGGTGGTGGACGAGGAGATTCCCCTCTTCTATGTAAAGCGCTTTGAGTACCCAGAAAAGTGCTATAAATATAACGAATTATTATTTATTATTAAGTGTACTTTTTTTTAACCTGGGTTATCATCCACACCCTATTTAATAATATTACCAATTTTATTGATTATCATTGCCATTTAGAATTAGTTAAAAGCTCAAATTGGTGTTGCGAGTGGTTTGATGTTTAATGATGGTTTCAGATGTTTTCAGAGTTTTTTCTGTAATAACTTGCACTGATGAATCCTTCATAGATTGGGAACATGAATTTTGTGAGTAAATGTGACCCTGGAGCACAAAACCAGTCATAAGGGTCAATTTGGTGAAATTGAGATTTATACATAATCTGAAAGCTGAATAATCTTTCCATTGATGTATGGTTTGTTATGATAGGACAATATTTGTAAATCTGGAATCTGAGGGTGCAAAAAAATCTAAATATTGAGAAAATCATCTTTAAAGTTGTTCAAATGAAGTTCTTAGCAATGCATATTACTAATCAAAAAATAAGTTTTGATTATATATATATATATATATATATATATAATGTTTACAAAATATCTTAATATCCTAATGATTTTTGTCATAAAAGAAAAATGTATAATTTTGACCCATACAATGTATTGTTGTCTATTGCTACAAATATACCTGTGTTACTTATGACTGCTTTGTGCTGCAGGGACACATATATGGTAAATACTCCTGATGTTTACTGTATATGTGTAATACAGAGCTTCTCATAAAAGCCCAGTTAGTCATCAGTCATAAGAGTATGAAAACACACGAGGTGGATGTGGATCATTTTCAGGATGTGGAGAGATTATAGGATGATTTTAATTGTTATTTTCATGATCAGCAGTGTTTGTCATGTGATCAGTCAAACATTTGGACTCAATCTTATGTTCCTCGTGATCTTAAACAACCTTTTGATCTAAAGGAGTCTAAACAGACAAAAATAAATCAATATTTTAGCCGACAAAAATAAATCAATATTTTAATAGATTTTTTTAAAACTAATTTACTAATAATTTTAGTAGACAAAAATAAATGAATAAAAAGAGGCTCATATATAAGAGTCTTCATTCGTATAATGTTTTGGTACCAGACGTATATTTGTGTAATTTTAGAGATCATAACTATTATTCTAACAGAAGGAAATGAATGATGTGTGTAAATGTTTGACTGCTAGCGTATGTAATGAATGTGTAGTCTTGTGTGATTCATATTTCTAAAGGACTTGTGTTAAGTTTAATAATTGATCATTTTGAAATATAGGTAGAACATTTCATTTGATCCGGATCATTTCAAAATGATTGTTTTATGTCTTCATGTTTACATTTCATTATATTGAAATATCAAATCAAGTGTCATTTATTGGTAGATTGTGACACTGTGGTTTCTGAAAATGTTGCAGTAATATTTCACAATCCGTGTCACAACACTTAGTTTTGGTTGTAAAGTGTTGCTGAAGATCTTTCTTTACAATCAGTGACACTTCATGTGTTATTTTACAACATCTAATGACTTTCAGACATTTTTAACCCTCGTTCTGCTGAAAATCCTTGTGTTCCTGGTCAAAAATGACTGACCTTTTAAAACATTGTATGTATTATACTATATCAACTAGTTCTCTTTCAGTCAGCTGAACAGGTTTGTATTTCTGATTAATTGTACTCCTCATTGATCTGAGCTTGTGCAGCACAGTTTTTGAGTGAAAACAACAGTATTTGTGCGCTGTATAAAAATAATTGAGCAAACTGAAACGTTTAAGACAACCAGCTTCAGCAGATTTTTGAGTTTTCTCAACTTCTTGTTTTAAGTTTATACAACAAAACGTTGAGAAGAATTTAGAGATCAATGAGGCCTAAGATCAATCAGTTTCAGAATGAAATACAAAACATATGCTAATTACAAAAAGAAAAGGAAAAACAGTTGCTAAAAAGACTGACGAGAAATAACAATGAGAAATAACAATGAGAAATTTGTGCAATATTTTCATTTTTGACTGAGAAAACCACAAATGTCAGGAGGTGGAAATGTACGGATCCTATATATCTATATCTATATCTATCTATATATATATAGAGAGAGAGATAAATTGGGAAGTGGTTAAACCCAGCCTGATCTCACGGCAATTTGTACATATTTTACGAGGTGGCTAATTTGTATGAATTCCTACGACCTCACTCGTACAAATTCATATGATTTTTGCTAAATCTGTGTATTTTATGAGTTGCCAATTTGTATGAATTTGTACGAACGACCTACACCTAACTCCGCCCCTAAACCTACCCTCACTGGGGTTTAGACAAATCCTACTAAATCGTACGAGTGAGGTCGTACGAATTAGCCACCTCGTAAAATATCTACGAATTGCCGTGAGATAGCGTTGGTTAAACCCTGTGTGAGCAAAGTCAGTATGTATCTCAATACAGTAACATAAACCAGCATTTTTGGGTAAAATAAAATCCTCTCCGAGTTAAAATGAGCAAAACAGCATGAGGATGACGAGTCTTGTGAGCAGCTGACTCTGACAGATTTATTCAGTGTTGTTTCAGAGTTAAGTGTTCACTATAAACTGTGACGCTCCATAAGAGCAAACATCATATTAATATCTTGACTGTTTGTATGAAGTGATGTGAGTCGTATTTATTTATATCAGAGAAATGCATGAGTGATAGATATGAATGTGTAATAAGGAGGTGATGGGTAAAGTCGGTCTTAACTACAGTCACTAACTTGGTTTATATATAGAATGAAAATTGATATAAAATTTGTCACAAGATGTTTTTTTTTCTCTCTTTTGAACTTTCTGATTTATATTTTTGTATTTATTGCACTGTGAACTATCTTAAACTCTGTGAAAGTTCCAATCTCAAGGAAAAAATGATTTTGTAATAAGTGTCGTTAAGCATCTTGAAGAAGAGGAAGTGAAGGGTGAACCCCCCACCACCACCACCCACCCACCCTCTCACCTCAGTAAAGGTCAGGGAACTGGAACAATGCATCATTAATTCCTCTCAAGTGTTGGTGGAGTTCACTGATTTTCCTAATTAAAGACTTTGTGAATGTCCCTGTTGTTTACTCCTCTGTTAGTCAGAGTTCATCACAGAAACTCACTGCACTGATCGTGTAACACAGGAAAACATCAGCTGTTTAGCAACTTTAAAAGTTCAATGATATTTTCTGCCTCTGCTTCACTTTTTGTGAAATGCTGTGGCTGCCTGATGATCTCGCAATGATTTAGACGACAGAAGCCAGATTCACTAAACATTCTTAAGTTGAAATTTCTTCTTAACTGCTATTTTCTTATTTGAGAAAAAAAATAAAACATTTCCCAAAAAATTCTTAAGAATATTTTTTAGCACTTTTCATAAGATAAAAAGATAAAACCTAGATTTTTTTTTTAAATTAAAAATTAAAGTTATGATATCCTCAGCTTTGTCTCAATTCCCAAATGTTAAGAATGATACATAAAATGTATTTGCTGAAAGAAACACTTTTAACCCAAACAGTGACCAGAGAAACACCAGGAATAATTCATAGGACTAGCATTTTTACATGTTTTCACACCAGCGGTTGGATTTATGAACTGATTTACCCTATTAAACACTTTGATTTTTTAATGTAAAATGCATGCGATATATTGCCATATGATTTTTATTTGCTAGATTATCATAAAGTAGTAATATTTATTATATGAAGCTAGTGTTATGCTGTAATGTGTAAACAATAAATAAATTAATTAAAACAGTTCAAGACAAGTTGAGGGTTACCTTGAATTTTAAGTTTATTTTAAGAAAAAAAAGAACATTCTTAGGCTCAGTTTCACAGACAGGGTTTAGACTAAACCAGGATTAGATCAAAGTTCAATTAGGACATTTAAGTCATTTTTATAAACATGTAAGACTTAGACTTACATTTTAGTCTAGGACTAGATTTAAGCCTTGTCTGTGAAACCAGGGGTTAAAGTATTTTTAGGAATGCACAATACTCTTAACTTGTTAGAAAATAGTAAAATACAAGATACGAACAATTGTGCTGCCAATTGTATTTGGTACTCGAGTGTCTAGAGCAGGGGTCACCAAGTTCGGTCCTGGAGGGCCGGTGTCCCTGCAGAGTTTAGCTCCAACTCTAATCAAACACACCTGAAGCAGCTAATCAAGGTCTTACTAGGTATACTTGAAACTTCCAGGCAGGTGTGTTGAGGCAAGTTGGAGCTAAACTCTGCAGGACACAGGCCCTCCAGGATCAAGTTTGATGACCCCTGGTCTAGAGCTTCATTGGAGGACAAAAGTTTCATGAAACTGAAAAATAAAGCTGAAACTTGTGTACAGAATAAGCCATGTTGAAGAAAACATACATAAACCAAAATCAATCACACAGATGAAGATACAAAGTAAAGCTTTATCTGACCTGAGAACCATGTCTTATACTACTAACAAACGTAATGTCAAGCATGAACCTTGTTTTTATGGTAAAGTGCTGCACTTTAATATAGGACCACCTCAACAAGCATTCACTTTTGAGTTAAAACAGCATGCACAAACCCCACTGTGCATGACATAGAAGACGATTCAACCTCAAATCAAGCAAACGTACACAAATGTTAAAGGAGGTACTCCATATCTCCAGCTAAAAATCTAACAGCACGTGTCAATCTGACTCTCTGCGCACGAGCGCCACCTCGAGGTGTTCAGGAGTTAACAACCTGAAAGATTCACAAGAGTTTCTGCACAATTCATCTCAGGAAACACAGAGAAAAGAGTGCTGGCAATAACTAAGACTGAAACAGAAATATAATCAAATAAAAAGATACTTGCAAGCTAACTAGTCCCAACATTCATCGTGTTATAAAACGTCAATTACAAACAAAAAGACTGTCTGACTGATTGTTTGAATGAATGAATGAATGAATGCAAGTTCACATCTTACAAATCTGACATTTTTGTCAGAATTTGTTGTTTTTTTTGACACTGAATAAAAAAAGGTTGAGACTTTTTCCAGACAACAGAGTTTATATCTCAACAGATTTTTTTCTCACGCCAGTTGAGCAAGAAAAAGCCAGATTTGTGAGATATAAACTCAGAATCGCCCGAAAAAAGCCAGATATAAACTCAGAATCGCCTGAAAAAAGCCAGATTTGTGAGATAAACTCAGAATCTCAGAACTCGAATCGCCTGAAAAAAGCCAGATTTGTGAGATATAAACTCAGAATCGCCCGAAAAAAGCCAGATTTGTGAGATATAAACTCAGAATCAGATATAAACTCAGCCCTGAAAAAAGCCAGATTTGTGAGATATAAACTCAGAATCGCCTGAAAAAAGCCAGATAAACTTGTGAGATATAAACTCAGAATCGCCTCAGAACTCGAAAAAAAAGCCAGATTTGTGAGATATAAACTCAGAATCGCCTGAAAAAAAGCCAGATTTGTGAGATATAAACTCAGAACTCAGAATCGAATCGCCGAAAAAAGCCAGATTTGTGAGATAAAAAGTTGCAATCTTTTTAATTGTATGACTCCATGGCTGAAATAAGCTTCCACAGATCTTAACATCGAGTGACATTGTTTCTGGATGCTGGAAACCATTAATAGCTCTAAAACCTGTAGCATAAGACACAAAAACAGCCGAATATAAAACTGGGACAAAGAATCTGCACAAGTTTTTTAATCCAGTTCAAACAGAAAAAGAGCTGCAGCAAACATGGAGGATCAGAGCTGGAACAGAGAAGAGTCCTGAGAATGAACAAAGCACATCAATATGGCCTTCAAACCTCAAACATCTGATGTGTGTTTCCCTGGTCACCTGACCCATTACATCACAATCATACAGCATCACGGTGACCTTTGACCTGTGAGGCTGAGGTCACCTGGTCTTTGGCTTCTAGCCGTGCAGCAGTTTGATTTGGTTAAGGTGAGCAGGTTTGACCACCTGATTGTACAAATGCAACCGTTCACGTTTGGTTTGGCCACGAGGAGAAAGGAAAGTCCACGGATTCTCGTTGTCCTCCCATCATCACGACAGCATGAGGTATGTAGTGTAAATCATAGCACTTCACCACTGATTCTCCATTTATATCATCTTAAAAACATCACAGTACTTCCTGAGAGAGACGCCTTCCTGATACGGAGAGCAAACATGAGACACAAGCATCAGGCCCTTCAGCGTCGGTGTGGGAGAAAGAGGACGAAGGTTTGCTTGAGGAATGATCAGATGTTACACGGAGAACATCATCACAACATTCATGAGTGAATCTCATGAAACCTCAAAAAAACATGACGTTTTCATACAAAATCAACAGGAAGAAATAAACGATATTTTTGCATTAAGAAAATGATGACTGTTTTAGGACTAAGATGTTTTATGCTGTGACTATTATTTGAATATATATGTAAAAAATAAAAAAATAAAATTAAAAAATATATTATACAATTACATTTATATATATATATATATATATGCACATACGTGCATATAATATGTGCTTACATATATTTATTAAAATATGTGCATATACATATGTATAATAAAAAATAATAAAATGCAAAAAATTACACACTGCCGTTCAAAAGTTTGAGATCAGAACCTTTTTAATGTTTTTAAAAGAAGTTTCTTCTGCTCATCAAGGCTGTATATATTTGATCAAAAATACAGATTTTTTTTTTTTAATTTTGAGAAATAACATTGCAATTTAAATTAACAGCTTTCTATTTTAATATACTTTAATATATAATTGATTTCTGTGATCAAAGCTGAAATCATTCTAACATGCTGATTTATAATCAATGTTGGAAACAGTTGTGCTGCTTCATATCTTTTTTGGAAACTGTGATAATTTTTTCAGGATTCTCTGATTAATAAAAAGTTAGAAAGATCAGTGTTTATTCAAAATAGAAATTCCATGTAGCAATATACATAACTATTCCAAAGTGAAAGTGAAGTAACGTGGCCAAGTGAGTGCACACACACAGTGGGTCAGTACATTTTTAAAGAAATTATTATTTTTTAATAGCAAGGATGTGTTAAATGGATAAAAAGTGATCGTAAAAACTTATATTTCTATTTTGCATAAATGCTGTTCTTTTTAACTTTTTATTCATCAAAGATTCAGTGCTGTGTCACAGAAATAAATTATATTTTAAAGTATATAAAATAGGAAACCAATATTAGAAATTGCATATTGAATATTAGAATATTTTAAAAATCTGTATTTTTGACCAAATAAATACAGCCTTGATGAGCAGAAGAGACTCCAATAAAAACATTAAAAACCTTACTAATCTCAAACTTTTGAAATAATGCAAAATTTCTTATTTCTTATAAATTTGATGAGATCATGAGATTCTCTTTTATATTCAATTATTAAAATCTAATATATGTATGCAAATATGTGCATATATATTCAAACAGCATATATATAAAATAAAAAATAAAATGTGCATGCATTATAAATGTTCTTTGTATGTTCATGAGATTCACTCACATATTTAACCCTGCCCTGAGATCAGATGAAATGAAGGCTGATCGCTCATTTAAACATCTACTGAGACATTCATCTGGTTTCTGAGGTATTTGACGGTTGTTCTTGAAGACAGACAGACTCATCATCAAACAAACAGCAGATATATTCCCTAACGATCACACGCTCGATGCATAGAGGACAATCAGTGACGTCCCGTCAGCGTTTCTGATCCAGACCAATTCTACAAAAAATAAAACTCATTCAGAGAAAGCCTAAACTACAGATCCTGAGGTCAAACACGTTCCACCGAGTGTTCGAGGTATGACTGTAAAACAAGGAACCTTGAGTCAAAAAGATCATAAAGTCACAAAACATAATCAGAAGACAGATCGAAACACACTCTAAATAAAAACATCTTCAAGTTCTGTAAAACCTGCCCGTCGTTTGGCTGAGCGTTCTGATTGTATTTAGCGTTTTCAGACGTCGTTCATGAAACACGAGCATGAATTTCTATGTGAATCGTTCATGAATCCAGTCTGACGTAACTGTTGCATTGAATTGATTGTGATTTTTGCATAAGACTGTATATGAACGATTAACTGGTGATTCATGAATGAGGCCCAGCCGTGTTGTTTTATGCATGTGTGTCCATGTAAATGTGCGGACAGCCGATGTGGACAGGAGAAACTGAGGTACTGGTTGTGTAACTCGGCCGGAAGACGGGTTACGGAGAGCCGCTGGGGTCCGCTGAGCTCCGCCCCTTGGAGGAGGAGGAAGAGGCGGGGCTTTGGCTGGGGGCGGAGCTAGAGAAGGTGAAGCTGGGTCCAGGTGCAGCAGACGCAGACTTCTGCGCAAACAGAGTTCCTGAAACAGAAAACATTTAAACATGAGATCAGTGCTGATTAAAACATAACTACAAATAACACTCTGTGCCAGGGATTCCCAAACTTTTCATCAGCCGAGCACTTTAGACATTCTCAGGTTTTAGGACAATATTTCAATAATTTAACTACACATTTGCACAGTTCTCATATATATTTTTTTATAGTAAGTGTTTTATTTGAACTTTTTTGCTGGACATTTGCTGAAACTAAAACTACAACTATAAAAAAAAACAATAAATGTTACTGAAATGTTACCAAAATAAAATAAAAAATATATATAAAAAAGTATTGCTATTTTTAACATGCATGAGTCGTGAAAATTATGAACATAAATCTAGGAATTATTTGATTGTTGGATTTTAAATCAGCGGGTCGAGGTATCAAAAGTAACTAAGCTGTTTTATGGATGGTAACTGTAATATTATTACTGAAATCTTATTAGTAACTAGTTACACTACTAGTTACTGCAAAAAGTAATATTATGACAGTAACTAAGTTACAGTAACTAGTTACTGCCCAACACTGATGAGCTATATAGTGTAATATTTCATGAAATGCTCCTCTCCAGACTTAATTTCTCTAGAAAATAAGGACATGTGGACTGATGATTTTCCTGCCTGAGGTAAATGAAATGCTGCGTGACATTGTGTTCACAAGCTGTTTTATTGACATATTTCCATGGTTGAACCACTGGTTGTGTGATTACACGAGGCAGGAGATGTTCATTCATGTTTATTTCACATTAAAACTAGTAATAAATACAATAGTCAACATTTAAAGTGGATCAAAACCTAAGTGTTCTTGTCTTATAGGACAACTTTGATAAACTTTTCTGAACCCCTTCAAATGTTGACTACTAGAGTACCAAATGTTGAACACTTATCAAAAGTAAGAATATATAAAACTGGAAGTTTCCAGTGAAGTTCACTTGTGCAGTGGTTAAACAATGCTGTATTTGTTCAGTACATGTGCACCGAACCAAAAGACCTGCACTGAAAATGTTCAGTATGAATATGTGTACTGTTACCCCCCTACTCAATTATACTAAAATAACATAAAATAAAATAATTGAAATTACAAAATTTGCTGTCTTTGGATCATTTTAAAACAGTTATTCGGCAAATGGAAGATGACTCAATATGTATTTGTTTTAAAGGGGTCATCGGATGTCCATTTTCCACAAGTTGATATGATTCTTTAGGATCTTAATGAAAAGTTTATAACATACTTTGGTTCAAATTTCTCAATGTTAGTGTAAAACAACACCCTTTTACCCTGTCAAAAACAGCTCTGTTCACAGCAAGCCGTTTTAGTGCATGTTCCTTTAAATGCTAATGAGCTCTGCTGACCCCGCCCCTCTCATAAAAAGTTGAGAAAACTCAAATCTGCTGAAGCTGGTTGCCTTAAACTTTTAAGTTTTCTCAATTTTTGATTTTTTACAGTGTAGAGTAACTTACCCAACACTGGGTTAAATAAAGTTTAAATAAAAATAAATTTTAAGAACCCAATAAAATTGATAATAATAATAATGCGCAATGCATTTGTCTGTAAGCCATACCTGAGTAAACGATGCCATTGACTTCCACTGACACGCTGATACTCGCCGCTCCGCTGGAGGAAATGCTCACAGACAGACCCTGCTTCTCATCTACAGACACAAACACTCATTAACACACACACACACACACACATCAGTGCATCACAATCGTCCAGCACACTGACCCCGGGCCGGAGCTCCGAGACGCAGGTTGGCAGGGATCTGCGAGGCCATGGCGAGCAGGTTGTGATGGAAGGCCTGCTGCATGAGTCTCTGCTGCTCCTCGGCCAGACGTGCCATCTTCCTCTCCGGAGCCTCCGTCTCCAGCTTCTCTCGGAGCTGCTCCAGCGTCGCCGCTCGCGCCAAACCCACCGCCTGCTGCTGCCCGAACACCAGAGCCACGGAGGACGAGCGGCCATCGTCTGCAGGACAGAGCGGACAACCGATCTATATGTGACCCTGGACCACTAAACCAGTCATAACGGTCAGTTTTATGAAAGCTTTCCATTGATGTATGGTTTGTTATGATAGGACAATATTTGGCTGAGATACAACTATTTGTAAATCTGGAATCTGAGGGTGCAAAAAAATCTAAATATTGAGAAAATCACCTTTAAAGTTGTTCAAATGAAGTTCTTAGCAATGCATATTACTAATCAAAAATTACGTTTTGATATATTTACGGTAGGACATTTACAACTTAATATCCTAATGATTTTTGGCATAAAAGAAAAATGTATAATTTTGACCCATACAATGTATTGTTGTTTATTGCTACAAATATACCTGTGTTACTTATGACTGCTTTTGTGCTCCAGGGACATATTTCAGGTTTATTTGACAGGGACAATGCACATCAATAACACATAAATGTATAATGTGCCAGAATTAGCCAGAAGGCTATTTTGCATCTTCAGTCCCTGGACTGATGGTAACATTGTCACCTTAAAAATATATAACAATTAATCAATACATAATACATACATGCTCCAAAATACATAGAAAATGTACACTATCCCTTAAAAAAAAACTTAACATCTGCTTAAAAATTACTCTATACATATCATCTGTGCACGTGCATGATAATTAGACTCTGCATCAATGCAACTTGGTATAAATGCGTATTATTGCAATAAACATGGATTTTTAAAACACAACATGTTCCTAGCAGTTATTTTAGTATCACTGACATACTATTACAGTTGTTGTTATTTTTTAAAGTTGATTTTATTTTCTGTTTTCACTTTCATTTTAGTTCACGTTTTAGCCATTTTGTTGTGCATTTTTGTTCCCATTTTTATTACTTTTTTAATATTTATATTTATTTCAGCTACTTGCCAAAGCAACATTTTTCATTTAGTTTCACTTTATGTACTGAAACATCTAAAACTGGAATAAAATCTGATAAATACAATATAGACATATTTAAAAAAAAAAATAATTACTAAAACAATAACTAAAAATAAAATAAAAATGGAAAACGCAAAAATGAAATGTAATTCAAAATATTAATAAAAACTCAAAAAGTATCTAAAATATCCCTGGTTTTAAGAAAAACAACAACAACAAAAAATAATAATAATTATTATTATTAACTTATTTTTTTTTTTTTTTTTAGTTTTACAATTTAAATGTGCATTTTTGTCATTTTTATTACTTTAAAAAAAAAATCTGTTTTTATTCTTATTTATTTATTTATTTTTATACAGTTTTTATAAATTTTTATTTTAGTTAAAATAAATGAAAATAAGAAATGTTGCCATGGCAATTAGCTGGAATAAAATAAGTATACGTTTTTAAAACTTTATTTCAGTTAACGTTTATTTTACAAAAATGTTTGTTGTTTTTTTATTGTCTTTTTAGTTTTAGTTGAAATTAATGATTACCCTGTTTTTTTAATCATATTGAATAAATAAATAGCAATAAACCAGTCAAGGTTGTGATTTTCTGCACAGTCAGTTATCATCATCTGAAAACACAGAGCAGAAAATGACCGTCTGTGAGAGAAATTCATAATAAGAACAGAAAAAACAGAAGTTATTCTTTCATGTGGCTCGTTTGGATGAAACTCTGCCATAATCAGCAAGTGGAGAAACACACTAATTACCACATGAAACTTCCAGTTAATGTGAGTGTGAGAAATATAAAAAAGAGAAGTCTTATGAGGGACAACATTCATTCAATAGCACTGAACTAGTGTAAATGTCTTAAGATGCAGTTCATGTCCGTGTCGACAGGAGGCGCTGTAACACCACAAACACTGAAACAGCACAAACACACACCTACAGACTCTATAAAAACACCCTGTGAAAATAAATATGAGTTCTGTAGCTTTAAGTAGGCATGTCATGAATATTGTTTAATAATTGTCTGATTGTTGTTGCTTGATCTAATTGCATTGCTAATTTAAGATAACCGTGCAGCTTAAATTTCAATCACATATTTTTGCATCACTCACCCAGTCCCTTCTTCAGAGATGGCCCCGGGGACACCTGCAGTCCGTTCAGGGCCCCTATGGCCCCCAGCGCTGACAGGTGCATCTTGGGCGTGGTCAGGAGGTGAGGGGCGGAGCCAGGGGAGGGGCTAAAGCGGAACAGGCTGTTGCTGTAACTGGGTCGACGGCCTTCACGCCGGTTGCTGTCGATGGCGGCCTGCAGCTCGCTGGGAGAACTCAACGCCTTCCGCTCGCATTCGTACGGATACAGATACTTCATATACCTGAGACAGACAAACCAGACAGCTGTGGATTTCATTCTCATTCTGTGCACTGATTCTGCAGGAAAATCTGAAAAATGCATTTAAATACAACCATTTAACCACAAATTAATCACAGAAAGTGCAGTACTACTAAAAGTTATTGACAAGTTATGTGAGATTCATATAAACACAGTCGGTTATGTATTAAATGAACATAAACAGTTGGGAAAAAATGAGATGTGCATCAATATTTTGAATCTGTGACTTACGTCTTAAA
>CM049846.1:1317500-1350000 GCA_027422415.1 Schizothorax lantsangensis
GCAATAACAAAACCAGGCAAATGATATATGAACAAACTCCTCAGTACATTTCTTCAGAATATAGAAAGGAATAAAACTAAGTTTTGGTGTGTGTAAGATGCTGCTGAAGTGGAGAAAAGATATGAATTGCATTTAAAAATGAACGGAAACAAACAGATAAAGTGTAATAAAACAAACACTTGAAGGGTATTTTAGATGCTTCTTTTTACTCTTCTGAAAAAACACATTATGGAAGAGCAAAATCTCAAAATGATCATCAGAACGACAGAAACACGAGTAACACACAGACTTTGATCTCATGCGGCTGTGATTCTTATCAACAGCGTCCTATAGAAACAACTCACATGACGGCTTTATGATCTCGCTCTACAAAGCAAAACATAAAACAGAAATGCAAGAATGTGCAATGAGAAACAGTCAAAGTTTAAAGGTCATGAGACGCGCCCCGACACGCACACATCACAACAAAAGAGCTTTAGACGCCTGTCAGATTGAAGCGCAGCATTCTGGGAGAACACACGTGTGTTTCAGATCACGTCATCTGCTCCAGAAACATCTCAGACCATCAACACAACATCAAACAATTAGTGCAAACGCAGGGGTCAAAGGTCAGCCTGAGGTTATTGATGACTGAATTAAAACGCCGGTCAGCAGGAAGCCAAGCTTTTATAGGAACAAGTGCACACAGACACTAGAGAATAGACGACACACAATAGAAACAACCCTGAATGATTAATACTGACCGCAGCTACATCCGTCCACTACTGAAGTATACTGACTACAACACATGATCAAAAATACAGTAAAAATGTGAAATATTATTATGATTTAAAATAGCTGTTTTCTATGTGGATATGTGTTAAACTGTAATTTATTTCTGTGATCAAAGCTGTATTTTCAGCATCATTACTCCAGTCTTCAGTGTCACATGATCTTCAGAAATCATTCTAATATGCTGATTTGCTAATCAAGACACATTTCTGATTATTATCAATGTTGAAAACAGTTGTGCTGCACAATATTTTTATGGAAACTGAGATACATTTATTTTTTCAGGATTCACAGATGAATAGAAAGTTCAGAAGAACAGAAATAGAAATCTTTTGTAACATTATGAATGTCTTTACTGTCACTTTTGATCAATTTAATGCAGCTTTAATAAGTACAATCATTAATTTCTTTCAAAAAAAGAAAATCCTGACATCAAACTTTTAAATGATTTCTGAAGATCATGTGACTCTGAAGACTGGATGTAATGATGCTGAAAATACAGCTTTGATCACAGAAATAAATTACAGTTTAACAGATATTCACATAGAAAACAGCTGTTTTAAATTGTAAAAATATTTCACAATATTACTGTTTTTGTTGTATTTTTTAACCAATAAGTGCAGCCTTGGTGAGCAGAAAGTACTTCGTTCAAAAAAACAAATATATATATATATATAATACATTAGCTTATATCTACATTTAGATGAAGTCTGTTACTAAACAGAAGTTCAGTGTAGCTGGTTAGTTAACCCTCTTTGACAGTAACTAAATAAACAGGGTAGATTCACGGTTGCTGAGGCCTGTAGTTCAGTGTGGCGCCACCGTTGGCTGGAGCCGCGCTCTGATTGGCCCCAGGCTGACCCTCCCATCATGCCTTGCTGGGTTGATTTTCCCAGTGGGACAGAGCCATCAGGAGCTGAGTGATTAATGGCAGGCGGGGTCAGAGGTCACCCAGCGGGCCCCTCCCACGCCCGGCTGTATGGCACAGAGCAGAAAACACACACCAACACAACTGAAGGACATCACTGAACGATATGACATCCATCAACATCTACAGTCTTTCACTAAACACTAACAGAGCATCATCGGTGCCGCCTCGACCTGTTACAACATCTACAGTCTTTCACTAAACACTAACAGAGCATCATCGGTGCCGCCTCGACCTGTTACAACATCTACAGCCTTTCACTAAACACTAACAGAGCATCATCGGTGCCGCCTCGACCTGTTACAACATCTACAGCCTTTCACTAAACACTAACAGAGCATCATCGGTGCCGCCTCGACCTGTTACAACATCTACAGCCTTTCACTAAACACTAACAGAGCATCATCGGTGCCGCCTCGACCTGTTACAACATCTACAGCCTTTCACTAAACACTAACAGAGCATCATCGGTGCCGCCTCGACCTGTTACAACATCTACAGCCTTTCACTAAACACTAACAGAGCATCATCGGTGCCGCCTCGACCTGTTACAACATCTACAGCCTTTCACTAAACACTAACAGAGCATCATCGGTGCCGCCTCGACCTGTTACAACATCTACAGCCTTTCACTAAACACTAACAGAGCATCATCGGTGCCGCCTCGACCTGTTACAACATCTACAGCCTTTCACTAAACACTAACAGAGCATCATCGGTGCCGCCTCGACCTGTTACAACATCTACAGCCTTTCACTAAACACTAACAGAGCATCATCGGTGCCGCCTCGACCTGTTACAACATCTACAGCCTTTCACTAAACACTAACAGAGCATCATCGGTGCCGCCTCGACCTGTTACAACATCTACAGCCTTTCACTAAACACTAACAGAGCATCATCGGTGCCGCCTCGACCTGTTACAACATCTACAGCCTTTCACTAAACACTAACAGAGCATCATCGGTGCCGCCTCGACCTGTTACAACATCTACAGCCTTTCACTAAACACTAACAGAGCATCATCGGTGCCGCCTCGACCTGTTACAACATCTACAGCCTTTCACTAAACACTAACAGAGCATCATCGGTGCCGCCTCGACCTGTTACAACATCTACAGCCTTTCACTAAACCTAACAGAGCATCATCGGTGCCGCCTCGACCTGTTACAACATCTACAGCCTTTCACTAAACACTAACAGAGCATCATCGGTGCCGCCTCGACCTGTTACAACATCTACAGCCTTTCACTAAACACTAACAGAGCATCATCGGTGCCGCCTCGACCTGTTACAACATCTACAGCCTTTCACTAAACACTAACAGAGCATCATCGGTGCCGCCTCGACCTGTTACAACATCTACAGCCTTTCACTAAACTAACAGAGCATCATCGGTGCCGCCTCGACCTGTTACAACATCTACAGCCTTTCACTAAACACTAACAGAGCATCATCGGTGCCGCCTCGACCTGTTACAACATCTACAGCCTTTCACTAAACACTAACAGAGCATCATCGGTGCCGCCTCGACCTGTTACAACATCTACAGCCTTTCACTAAACACTAACAGAGCATCATCGGTGCCGCCTCGACCTGTTACAACATCTACAGCCTTTCACTAAACTAACAGAGCATCATCGGTGCCGCCTCGACCTGTTACAACATCTACAGCCTTTCACTAAACACTAACAGAGCATCATCGGTGCCGCCTCGACCTGTTACAACATCTACAGCCTTTCACTAAACACTAACAGAGCATCATCGGTGCCGCCTCGACCTGTTACAACATCTACAGCCTTTCACTAAACACTAACAGAGCATCATCGGTGCCGCCTCGACCTGTTACAACATCTACAGCCTTTCACTAAACACTAACAGAGCATCATCGGTGCCGCCTCGACCTGTTACAACATCTACAGCCTTTCACTAAACACTAACAGAGCATCATCGGTGCCGCCTCGACCTGTTACAACATCTACAGCCTTTCACTAAACACTAACAGAGCATCATCGGTGCCGCCTCGACCTGTTACAACATCTACAGCCTTTCACTAAACACTCATCGGTGCCGCCTCGACCTGTTACAACATCTACACACTAAACTAGCATCGGTGCCGCCTCGACCTGTTACAACATCTACAGCCTTTCACTAAACTAACAGAGCATCATCGGTGCCGCCTCGACCTGTTACAACATCTACAGCCTTTCACTAAACACTAACAGAGCATCATCGGTGCCGCCTCGACCTGTTACAACACTACACACTCTAACAGAGCATCATCGGTGCCGCCTCGACCTGTTCATCTACAGCCTTTCACTAAACACTAACAGAGCATCATCGGTGCCGCCTCGACCTGTTACAACATCTACACACTCTAACAGAGCATCATCGGTGCCGCCTCGACCTGTTACAACATCTACACACTAAACTAACAGAGCATCATCGGTGCCGCCTCGACCTGTTACAACATCTACAGCCTTTCACACACTAACAGAGGTGCCGCCTCGACCTGTTACAACATCTACAGCCTTTCACTAAATCATCATCACGCCTCGACCTGTTACAACATCTACAGCCTTTCACTAAACACTAACAGAGCATCATCGGTGCCGCCTCGACCTGTTACAACATCTACAGCCTTTCACTAAACACTAACAGAGCATCAGCCTCGACCTGTTACAACATCTACAGCCTTTCACTCTAACAGAGCATCATCGGTGCCGCCTCGACCTGTTACAACATCTACAGCCTTTCACTAAACACTAACAGAGCATCATCGACCTGTTACAACATCTACAGCCTTTCACTAAACACTGCATCATCGACCTGTTACAACATCTACAGCCTTTCACTAAACACTAACAGAGCATCATCGCCGCCTCGACCTGTTACAACATCTACAGCCTTTCACTAAACACTAACAGAGCATCATCGCCGCCTCGACCTGTTACAACATCTACAGCCTTTCACTAAACACTAACAGAGCATCATCGGTGCCGCCTCGACCTGTTACAACATCTACAGCCTTTCACTAAACACTAACAGAGCATCATCGGTGCCGCCTCGACCTGTTACAACATCTACAGCCTTTCACTAAACACTAACAGAGCATCATCAGGACCGCCTCGACCTGTTACAACATCTACAGCCTTTCACTAAACACTAACAGAGCATCATCGGTGCCGCCTCGACCTGTTACAACATCTACAGCCTTTCACTAAACACTAACAGAGCATCATCGGTGCCGCCTCGACCTGTTACAACATCTACAGCCTTTCACTAAACACTAACAGAGCATCATCGGTGCCGCCTCGACCTGTTACAACATCTACAACTAAACTAACAGAGCATCACGACCTGTTACAACATCTACAGCCTTTCACTAAACACTAACAGAGCATCATCGGTGCCGCCTCGACCTGTTACAACATCTACAGCCTTTCACTCTAACAGAGCATCAGACCTGTTACAACATCTACAGTCTTTCACTAAACACTAACAGAGCATCAGACCTGCATCACTAAATATCACCGCCTCGACCTGTCTACAACATAACAGAGCATCATCGGCGCCGCCTCGACCTGTTACAACATCTACAGCCTTTCACTAAACACTAACAGAGCATCATCGGTGCCGCCTCGACCTGTTACAACATCTACAGTCTTTCACTAAACACTAACAGAGCATCATCAGGGCCGCCTCGACCTGTTACAACATCTACAACTAAACTAACAGAGCATCATCGGTGCCGCCTCGACCTGTTACAACATCTACAGCCTTTCACTAAACACTAACAGAGCATCATTGCCGCCTCGACACAACAACAGAGCATCATCGGTGCCGCCTCGACCTGTTACAACATCTACAGCCTTTCACTAAACACTAACAGAGCATCATCAGTGCCGCCTCGACCTGTTACAACATCTACAGTCTTTCACTAAACACTAACAGAGCATCATCAGTGCCGCCTCGACCTGTTACAACATCTACAGTCTTTCACTAAACACTAACAGAGCATCATCAGTGCCGCCTATATATATATATTTTTTTTTATTATTATTATTTTTACTACAGTCATTAAGTTAACATTTATAGAAAAGTTGAGAATAATAAAAATAACTGTAAATAACTAGACTAGTCATTTCAAATAATTCTTCATATATCATATATAAACTGTATTTTATAATTTATGTAATACATAAATTATTTTTTAAACAAATTATATATATATAAAACATTGCATATTTTCTACATATTTTATATTTAAAATATTTGTATATATTATACTACTATACTAATATATATATATATATATATATATATATGTAAAATAGTATATACTATACTTTATAAAAATACAGTATACATAAATAAAAGCAAAATTAATTTAGCTTTTTTCAAATATATTTATTTTACATGTTGTATTTTCTTATATTTCTATTTTATATGTATATATATACACACACACACACACACACATACATATATATATACTATATATATATACACATATATGTATGTATATATATAAATATTTATTATATTTATATAAAGCGACATAGAAAAGAGGAACAATACACTTATATATTTTTTTAATGTAAACAAAATATTTAATAATTATGAAACTATAATAAACTATATATTTACAATATAATACACTAAAATATAATATAATATATACACAATTCTCTTTATATATAAAATCATTGGTGATTCATTCACCAGATAAAAACTGAAAGGTGAAGAGCATTTGACCTGTAACTCAGCTCCTGAACTCAATCAATAGATATCAGCGCACCACATTAAATATGGCTGATTTCACATGACGGACGTGTGTGAATAATTCAGAAGCAGAGAGTGACACAGACTCGGAGGAAATGAATTTCTCCGTCGGTCGGTGTGAGGTTTCACTGATGCTCTGCTCTTAATGCACAGCATGCTGCACTCAGGTGGCTTTATTTTTAAAGGCAGGTCAGGGACATAAAAGGTAACACTGAATGACTGCAGAGAATCTGCTATATTTACTCCGGCTCGTGCCACATGACAGATGAATTCATATACAGTGACAGCAGCACATACCTACTGTGTGTTTACATGTGACGAGAACAGAGGTCACGCAACACACATCACAGCAATAAAACACATGCACATGAACATGCATGGATATATTAATGTGTGTTAAACAGAGCTGCAAACAAGCATAAAGAGACAAACCTGATCATGCCTCTTCCTCTGTGCAATAAAATCACACAGAAAACTACGTTGAAACATTTCCATATGCGCACAAAAACATGTCATACATGACCAAAAGCACAAACAAATCCTGACAGGAAAAATTTACATTTTCTGCATCAAACGAGTCGCATTTGTTTAGAAGAACTGAAGGAATCATCGTTTGTCTGATTATCAGCTTCGCATCTTACTGTTCGTTAATAACGTCTGGATCAAAAACCAGCATAAAACATATGAACTTATCGCTCTAGATGAGAGACTGTTGAATTCATTATATTAATATTGTTTATACTTTATATTTGATATGTTAATAAGATATACTTACTGTATATTTAACTAGATGGATGCATGATTTGAGGAAATATTCATCATGTCCACAGCAAAAATTGTGCAGAACCAATTATAGACAGGGTTATTAGTTTATTAAAACTTTAAAAAACGTGTTACTTTAAATAAAATAACCTTTAAATGAAATAAAATAAAATGTATTTCTAAACTGAAAAAAATATAGACTGAACCAGGGTTATTAAAGTTAATTAAAACCACAAACAATGCTACTTTAAGTAAACTTTAATTGAAATAAATTAAAATATATTTTTTAGACTGAACCAATTATAGAATAACAGTTAATTAAAAACAAAAATTACTTTAAATAAAATGAACTTTAAATGAAATAAAATTAAATACATTTTTAATTACTGTATTTCAGCCAGTTTTTCAAGGCACTTCTCATTTAGTTTAACTTGAAAATAACAAACTAATACTGAAATAAAAAATTATAAAAATATTTATACTGTACATATAAAAAATGTAAAAACAAAAATACTAAAACTTTAACTAAACTTAAAATGCAAACAAATGAACTTGAAAACAAATTAAACAAAATGAAAACTGAAACATTCAAAATATTAATAAAAACTATATTCATATCTCATACTCGCATGACACTAAAAACACTGTTCTGAAAATCAATAGCGTCCACTTTCATTGTTTGGACAAAAATAAATAATATTTATAACGCATCAAAAAAAAAAAAACACTAAACAAATACTAAACAAAAATAACAAATTAAAATGAAAACAAATGAACGCTGAAACATAAAATGAAAATTTAAACATTCAAAATATTAACAAAAATGATATTTGCAGTATCTCAGTGACACTAAAAACACTGTTCTGAAAATCAATAGGGTCTAAACAACACTGGATGCCACTTTCATTGTTTAGACAAAAACAAACATTGAGGCATCTTTCATAATACTGCGTGTGGTTTGTGTCCCACAGAAGAATAGAGCGCACTATTGAGCTGACGCGAGCGCAGACGAGGAGGACTGAGACGCTGTAATGTGACTCCAGAAGACGGTCACCTGCACAGATAAAACCAAGAGGAGAGCAGGACACTCAAAAGACTCGACGGCGCGAAAAGTGAGACGCCAATCTAAGTGTAACTAGAGTCTGTGATCCTCTGGGGAAGCAGAAGAGATCAGGATCTTATCAACACCTCCTCCAAACACGAGAGGAACGGAGAAATATACAGATCTGATCCGAGCCCCATTTGATTCTGGACCAGAAACACTGATGAAGAGAGAAGATGCTCTCGGGTCACAGAGGTCACACAGATTCTGTCAGAGGTCAAATAAAGTAATCAATGAGTGACCACACACTCAGATGAAGCCATCAGCTGATGAGACCATTACTGTCAGCATCAGCTGCTCTGACCTTCACACCCTACTGTTCAGAGCCCTAGGCTCATTTATTCAATCTAAAATACAGGAAAAATGTGAAATATTATTATGATTTAAATTAGCTATTTTCTATGTGAATATATATTATAATGTAATTTATTTCTGTGATCAAAGCTGTATTTTCAGCATCATTACTCCAGTCTTCAGTGTCACATGATCTTCAGAAATCATAATAATATACTGATTTACTGCTCAAGAAACATTTCTGATTATTTTCAATGTATTAAAAACAGTTGTGCTGCACAATATTTTTGTGGAAACCGTCATACATTTTATTTTTCAGGATTCACAGATGAATAGAAAGTTCAAAAGAACAGCATTTATTTCAATTAGAAATATTTTGTCACATTATAAATGTCTTTACTGTCATTTTTGATCAGTATAATGCTTTCTTTCTCAATAAAAGTATTAAACTTCGAACAGAAGTGTATATGTGAAGGTCGTTTTTCATACTAAAGTGTGCAGGTGTTCAATTTCTGTTGTGGTTTGTAACCGATATGAAAACAATCCAGTCTAACTAGTTTATGTGAATCATTATTGGTGACTGTATAGAAACTGGCACTTTACTTAAAGCCTTTATACATAATGCATAATAAAAGTAGTTTTAATGCATTAATTATGTCTTGTAATGCATCTTATAATGCATTGTATGATCTCATGAATAATTGCAACCACAGTTATAATATATTATTTTAATAATCATTGTTCCATCTTTAGAAAGTATAATGCATTAAAACATGACTAACACACCTTCAAAAGTTATAATGCATTTTAACTTAAGTTACAATTATTTATGAGTAGATATAATGCATTAATGTACATTATGAATACCTTTATAATGCATTAAAGTGTTACTAAATCGACTGCATCGCTGGTTTTGTATCAGACCACAAGCAACATTCCATGTGTGCTACATTTTGACAAGTGAACAAAGTGTTACATTCTTTCCACTTTCTCTAGAATTTAAATGTTTCCATTTGAACTAGATCTGTCAAAGATAATTGGATAAGATTAATTCAGTATATTAAAATATTTCCAAACCAGTTAAAGCAACTGAATGTGATAACTATGAAAAAATGTGTGATTAATCACATTGAAATGTTTGAATTTAATGGTAGTTTAAGCAGGAAAGGCTTCAGTGATTGAGCCGCTGTCAGCGTACAAGTGTGAGAGAAAGCAAAGAGACGTTAAACAGGAAGTGCAAAACAGGGAGAACGACAGAGACAGGAAGTGGGCATTTATAACAGACGAGCGTCCAGAGCGGCGTCGGGAGAGAAATGATAAATGCCTTTCAGCTTCACCATATAATTTAAAAATTCTGGAGCGAAAACACATTTACACACAAAACCTCATCTTATAATCAAAGATAAATATATAGATACTAAGAATAAACGTCTCTGATTAAACAGCAGATGGGATGCCGCCCTGTTTCTGTCTCTGATAAATCACTGGTTTCACCACGACTCCGTCTGAATTGTTGTTTTTCTATGAAGGAAATTTCATTTCACTCAACCAAAGCCTTTTCTTTCTGGTGTTCATCTCTGCCTCGGCTCCATCAGACAGTAGTTGTGCGTTTCAGAGGTTCATTAATCATGCTACGAGACGCGGGCCCCTAATCCAGCCCTGCTAACCCACTTTATCAAGTTTCAGAGGCCCCCGAGGCCCCGAATGCAGCTCCAAACACAGGAAGAACCAGCCGATAAATCAAAACAACATCTTATTTCAGCGCAGCGTCCTGTGAGGTGTTCAGCTCTCTGCTAGAAAGACTCAAAACCTGACACTAAAATACTAGTTCAGCCTTAAAAAATAAAGAATTAACCGTCCTTGTGTCATTCAAACCTGTCTGACTTCTGCAGAGCACAAAAAGACATGTTTAGAAATTAATGGAGTCCAAAAACACAAAAAAAACACTGACTTTCATTGCATGGGAACCAAAAAACACTATCATTTGTTAAAATATTTTCTCTTGTGTTTCAAAAGAATGGTGCAAAAAAAAAGAGCAAAAAAGCAAATGCAAAAATATTGATATATATATACCGAATATTGTTAAAACTAGGAAAAACACAGATATATACAGAATATCTTCAAAATGAGGAAAAACACATTTAGATATTTACTGAATATCATCCAAAAATAGTGAGATAAATACTGAATATTGTCAAAATATTGAAATATATACTAAATATCATCAAAAGATTGAGATAAATGCCATTAAAATTAGGAACAATAGTGAGATGCATAATGTATATAATCAAAATGTGGAAAAATATTGAAATACTGATATATTTCATTATTAGGAAAAATATGCATACTTAATATTGGAAAAATAAATGTTGAAATATATACTGAATACTCAAAACTGGGAAAAATATTCAGATATATATCAAATATCATCAAAATTTCACTCATAAATATTAAATTAAAGGCCTAAATTTATGATTCAGGTTTTTAAATTGCATATAAATTTCCTTCAATTTGGATTCCACAGTTTTAACATAAAAACACTGATAAAATCAATACAATTATTGCTGTGATAGTAATAATAAACTGAGTGTGTTTCAATAACCAGCTTTATGTATTTATCATCCAACAACATACATTTTAACTGACTGAATATTGCTTATTCCACACCTAACCATATTTTAAACACGTTCATACTTTAACCAAATAAATGTGATTGTTTTCACAATGAAGAGATTTATACTGATTTAAAGCAATTTGAATAAACACATTTTGCAAATAGGATTATTTAAATCAAATGAAGTAGATGCAAATAGTTTATAATAAACTACGCCACAATTTGTTTGACTGCAGAAATCTGACTTATTTCATTGATGTATGACTGACAAGTATACATCACATTCAGTTTATTAGTTTATATTAAAACCTTTAATCCAAATGGATAAAAATTTAATATGCAATTAAAAAAAGTCACAATAAAACAGAAGTTGCGTCAGATCTTTTCTTCCATATTGTGACGTTCATCCGAGTGAGACAGATGATCCAAAAATAATAAATCTATTATTTTTCTGTGCATTGGTTGCTGATTGGATGCTAAGATGTGGGTGTGGCTCTCATGTGTATGCAGATGAGCTTGAGCTGCGGGGGCGGAGCTTAAGAGCACTAAATGATAGGAGAAATCCTGCATATGTTATCAAAGAGATGACATATCCAGTTATGATGTTTTGGTTAAACATTACAAGGTCAAAATCTGTTTAATAATAACATGCATGGATGAATTGCTCATAAGATGATATATAATCAGTTTTGGGGAAAGTTACTTTTAAAAGTAATGCATTACAATATTGCGTTACTCCCTAAGAAAGTAACTAATTACATTACTTAGTTACTTTTGATGGAAAGTAATGCGTTACGTTACTTTTGAGTTACTTTTTAAATCTGGGCAGGGCTTGCTTGTTTAATTTTAATATAAAAAAAAGTTATTTTACAAATGCAAAAGTGCTTTCACACCAAAAGTGAAATGAATTCGCCTCAGGCTGAAGGAAATGTAGATTCACGTCTGTACAGTAGAGGACGCAGCATGAAGAATGTGATGCAAGTTCAACACTATTCAGCAATTACAAAAATTAAACAAATGTGTCATTTTTGCTTATTAGTATTGTTGAATTGGGTCATCGAAGGTCAGTAGCAAAGATAATGGTTAATAAAATGGGATTAAATACATAAATGATATTTGTCTTATTTAACATATCTAATTATTGCAGGTTTGTATAATATTCTGATTTTGCATTTGACTGTTTTGATTGATTTTGAGGAATACTGAATGTGTTTTGTGCAGGTGAGATGAGTAAATGTTGATATTTAGTCTAGAACTACAGTAAGATCATGTTCACACACAACGCTCTGCACTTACTCCTGATTTCTGTCACCATGGCAACACCAGAGCTGTCACTCAATACATCACCATGGCAACACCAGAGCTGTCACTCAATACATCACCATGGCAACACCAGAGCTGTCACTCAATACATGAAACAATGTAACTGGTGTGACTTATTTGAAAAAGTAACTCAGATATTTCCTTTTAAATTAAAAAGTAATGCGTTCCCCCCAACACTGATTATAATATGCATGATCTGATGAAGATGATATGTGATGAGGATTCCTGCACCTGTGACACCAGACATCAAACCACAACCGGCGCTCATGTTGTGTTTAAAAACATCTGCGTGACCTCTTTAACATCTCACGCTCTGATGTGTTCAGCAGAAACGCTCGTGTTGAACACACATGAATCAGGCTGGACGGTGCACACGTCTCTGAAGTAAAGAGCACAGCAAACCTGATGAGAAAAACCCCTCTGTCTCACACCTACACTGCTCTGAAACACACACACAGAAGATTGAGCCGCTGCGTGCCATCAAACTGCAGCAGCATGTGGCTTTCCTGGAGCTGCTCGATACGGGGCCTCAAGAGCGGGCCCCTGACGCTCCGTTAAAAACAGCTGCTGAAATCACACAGTTCCCTGTATTTAAGCACTAGACACAGAAGTGAGATTCTGCGGTTTTCCTTCCTCACAGAGAGACGCTTGACGAGATCCCAGTGATCTTCTGCTCTGGAGACACAGCAGGGCTCTCTGGACTAGTTAGTTATTGTGAGGACTGGCTTAACAAACACTAATGCAAATGTTTCTCACACACAGCCAAGCACTGTGTTTATTGTGATTATTGTAGAGAAAGTGATCATATGATTTTTAAATCATATGTTTTTAAATAAGTCTCTTCTGTTCACCAAGGCTGCATTCATTTGGTGAAAAATACAATATCAATAAGATGTGCATGTAATTTTAATATGGCCTTGTGTAGGTATTTCAAGATGGCCATCTTTAAGCATGACTGTTGAAATGAAATGGTAATACTTAACAATAAGAGTCCATTTGTAACATTAATGAAAACTGCAGAAGTATTGTTCCTTGTTAGAGTGTTCATTTCAACATTTACTCTTACTAATAGTCTTCATTTTAAAATTTTAGTTTCTTTTTTTAACATTAGTAAACTATGAAATAACTTTAATGATCAATATAATAATTAATATTAATACTAAATTTGTATTCATTTACAAAGTATGGTTCAGTACTGTTACTGCTTTTTTTAAAAATATTAAAGCTCTATTTTAGTTTTTGTTCAGTATCCATTTTAAAAACTATCGGTTGATTAATCGGTATCGGCCAGTGTGGTCCAACCTAGCTATCGGTATCGGTAAAATCCAATATCGGTCGACCTCTAATCTTTACTTAAAGGCAGGGTAAGCAATTTTTCAAAAACGTTTTAGAAAACTGAGTCGGGATCGAGTACCAAAACAAACTTGTAGCCAATCAGCAGTAAGGGGCGTGTCTACTCGTGATGTGGAGGAGAGAGCGTTCAGTGAACAGCCGAGCCGAGCGACAGAAAGATAGAGATGGTGGATAAAAAACAAAAGAGGAAAACGTCTGCGGAACGATAAGGCAAGAAGGAGGACCCGTGTGAATATCGGATCAGCTTTCCAGCGCTGGAGAGAACTCAAGGAGCCGAAGGCCTGCGATCGGACGCCGAGGTTGCTTTGGTTCTTCCTGATAGGTGAGTAACACCGTGTCTACACCACAACAGCTAAAGTCTGCCTACACTGGACGTGTGTATTTCAGCCGAGAATGTAGTTGTTTAAAACTCAATTCTGCGGTTTATTTATAAAAACAGCGCCTATTTGAAAATGTGCGTCGTTGATTTCGGAGACGATCACCAGTGCTCATGTATCCCGAAGATAACCTCGGCTAGTCCTTCTGACATCTGCTGCTGGCTCTGATGTCTCTGTAGTGGTTACACATAAGATATAATTAGTTTTGGGTAATCTTTGGTCTTTATTCTATTGTTCTATTAATATGTTTAAATGAAAATGAATACAGGCAATGTTTGATATAATCAAGAGGTGTTAGTGAGGCCAGCAGGGGGTGCTCACCCTGTGGTCTGTGTGGGTCCTAATGCCCCAGTATAGCGACGGGGACACTATACTGTAAAAAGCACCATCTTTCGGATGAGACGTTAAACCGAGGTCCTGACTCTCTGTGGTTATTAAAAATCCCATGACACTCATCGTAAAGAGTAGGGGTGTAACCCCGGTGTCCTGGCCAAATTCCCTCCACTGGCCCTTGTCAATCATGGCCTCCTAATAATCCCCATCCACTTGATTGTCTCTATCTCTCTCTCCTCTCCACCTGTAGCTGGTGTGTGGTGAGCGCACTGGCGCCGTTGTCCTGTGGCTGCCGTCGCATCATCCAAGTGGATGCTGCACACTGGTGGTGGTTGAGGAGTGACCCCCCACATGATTGTAAAGCGCTTTGGGTGTATGGCAATACACAATAAAAGCGCTATATAAATGCATCATTCATTCATTCATTCATTCATAATATTTTGTTTCATTGTACTTTATGTACGTTCCCTGAACTACATTTCTGCGGCTATTAATATGTTAAAATGAAAATGAAAAGAGGCTATGTTTGAGATATTTGGTCTGTAAATACAGTGAGGAAGATTGCAGCAGCCGAGGCGAGCTGACTGATGTTATCAAGTACGCTGATGTTTGCAGAATTACCGGACTTGCGTCGTTCTGTCCGCGGGAGCTCACACAGTCTAACTCGTGAAGTCCTGAACTACCGAGGATGCAAGTCCGAAATTTGCGTACTTGGTATTGAGAAACGCGCGCAGACCTAACGTTACGTCACCAGACTTTTTGCCTAATCTTCTCTGTAGTTTAGACCGCGATGGAAACACAGACAGCAACAGGTCTGGGGTAAAAAAGTTCCTGGGACATATTGTTCGAGGTAATTTCGGTTTATGTTTCACAGAACTAATCGTTGCCTGGGTTGCGTAGGCTACGTATGTGTGGGGCGGATCTATCAAAATAGGGGCGAGACCCTTTTGGGGGAGGGGCATGTTTGTTTTGGTGATTTCAAATATCAACATTGGCTTTCAGAAATCGCTTACCCTGCCTTTAATATCCTAATGATTTTTGGCATAAAATAAAAATGGATAATTTTGACCCAAACAATGTATTGTTGGCTATTGCTACAAATATACATGTGTTACTTATGACTGCTTTTGTGCTGCAGGCTCACATTTCTGATTATTATCAATGTTGAAAACAGTTGTGCTGCACAATATTTTTGTGGAAACTGTTATTTTTCAGGATTCACAGATGAATAGAAAGTTCAAAAGAACAGCATTTATTTGAAACAGAAATCTTTTGCTACATTATGAATGTCTTTACTGTCACTTTTGATCAATTTAACGCATTGTGGCTGAATAAATGTATTTTTCTCTTTCAAAACGTTTCTTTCCATGATTCTGATTCTGTTATATGCTGATATGAAGCTCTGCTGTGTGTCATTTTGTGTTTAAACACTTTGTGTCCTTCACGTGTGTGAACTTGCTGCAGGTCAATACCCTCATCATCCCGCGGCCCCTGAAGGGCCCCTCAACATTCAGCATAAATAAACACACATCCAGATCTTCAGGTTTCAGTCCAGACATGAAGCATCAATCACACAGGCTTTACACAAACAAAACACACACACACACGTTCTTAAGACATACATGTGTGCACATGCTCAAGGACACACACACACACACACACAGCCGATCAGAACGGATCCTGACAGTGACTGTGAACTCACTCCACTATCAGACTGAAATCATGTGAATTCAGATGAATATTTCTCACCTCGTTTCTGCATGAAGGTGAAAAGGTCATCCAGAAACTCCTTCCTGTGCGGGTCACTGTCCAGCTCATATAACTATCAGACACAAATCAAGCCTTATAACACAAAATCATCTTCATACACACACATCAGACATTAATCATGCCAGAATCAATTCAATTAACATTTAAAACACCTTTACTTTGAAACAAGTTTCATTCATAAATTACTAGTAAATTTCACAAATAATTACGGTAACACTTTATTTTAGGGTCTCTTAACTAGTTGCTTATTAGCATGCATATTAAAGGGATAGTTCACTTTGAAATTAAAATGTGGTATCTATCAGCTTACCCCAAGGGCATCCAAGATGTAGGTGTCTTTTTTTCTTCAGTAGATCCAATTTTGATGTTTTTAGGTCAAACCGTTCTAGTCTGTCAGTCATATAATGGCAGGTATAGGTCACTGTCTCTATAAGAGGGAAAAAGAACATGCACAGAGAAATCCAAATTAAACAATTCCCCATCGTAACTACACATTGATGGCCTAAGACACGAAACGAGCGGTTTGTGTGAGAAAACGAACAGTATTTATATCGTTTTTTACCTCTTGTACACAACCATGTCCAAGTGATCTGAGTGCGCACACACATCCGGTGTGTGACGTGTGTGTGCGCGCGCTCTGGCTCACGCTGCATTCACACGGGGCGTCGGCGTCAACGCTTGACGGAGGGCGTGTCTGAAGCGTGGTGCTGACGCAACTATTCAAGCGCCAACGGAGGCGTCAGCCAATCAGATCGCCTCATGCAAATACCCAATCCCATTCATGCAACACCAGAGAAGTATGTGATTGGTTGTTGTAACTATGACGGCGCGTCAGCACCACGCTTCAGACACGCCCTCCGTCAAGCGTTGACGCCGATGCTCCGTGTGAATGCAGCGTGAGCCAGAGCGCGCGCACACACACGTCACACACCGGATGTGTGCGCACTCAGATCACTTGGACATGGTTGTGTACAAGAGGTAAAAAACGATATAAATACTGTTCGTTTTCTCACACAAACCGCTCGTTTCGTGTCTTAGGCCATCAATGTGTAGTTACGATGGGGAATTGTTTAATTTGGATTTCTCTGTGCATGTTCTTTTTCCCTCTTATAGAGACAGTGACCTATACCTGCCATTATATGACTGACAGACTAGAACGGTTTGACCTAAAAACATCAAAATTGGATCTACTGAAGAAAAAAAGACACCTACATCTTGGATGCCCTTGGGGTAAGCTGATAGATACCACATTTTAATTTCAAAGTGAACTATCCCTTTAATAAGCAGCAAATTAGGAATTTATTGAGGGAAAAGTCATAGTTAATTGTGAATAAGTGTTCCCTATTCTAAAGTGTTACCAGAATTACAAATGATAAGGAACATATTAATTAAACATGAAATTTTAGTAGAAAGACCGAAGTAGTATTTTCTTACAAAACACATTCCAATAATCTGCTTTATTTACAACTGAAAAATAATTTTTTACAGTGTTGACAAACAGAATGAAGTAAATTATACAATAATAAAATTAATCTAAATTGCACCTTTAAATTAAATTAATGAATTAAACTGGTCCATTAATACACAATGAAACAAATGTCTGGTCTGGATTCACTTTGAGACAACTTTTATGCAGAAATTGCTAATAAATTTCACAAAATATTTACAAAAAAAAAAACAGCAAGCAACTTCTTGAAATAAAGTGACACTTAAGTAGAAAAACTAAAATAGTATTTTTTTTGTGTGAAACGTACAATAATCTTTGTTTTATTCACAACCTCAAAAAAAATAGTTTTTGTTTTTTTTACCATGCAGAGACGCAGATTGCAGTAAATTAAATAATAATTGTATAAAACTGCACCTCTAAATAAAACAAATTAAGTAAAACTGAATTAATCATGAAATGTTGAAGTAGAAAAATAGCAGTTTCTCGAAAACAATTGTTATATTAACAACTTAGAATTTTTTTACAGTGCACACAAACAGATATACAAATAATGTATAACAAATAATGTTAAACGTGGATAAACTCACCTTGGCGAAATCTCTGGACGCTTCCCCTCTTCCACGAGCAACATCCCCATCATCTGAACAGGATAGACACACACGTCATCACAGGTTGTGTGTCTTCCTCCTGTAACACTCAACCTCTATATACACCTACCTCCCGATTCGATACTATCACGATACTTGGGTGCCGACACGATATGTATTGTGATTCATTTCGATTCTACAAGTATTGCGATTCGATATTGCTAATTCTAACTCTAGACCAAAACTCAGTTCCTGGAGGGCCGGAGCCCTAGTTTAGTAAACACATCTGATCCAGCTAATCAAGTCCTTCAGGCTTATTTGACAAGTTTTGGAGCTAGGGCTGCACAATTAATCGATTTTCTAAAAATTATAATTACAGATGCCACAATTATGTAATCGTTCAAAGTGGCAATTAATCGTTCAAAGTCCACTTATGTTATCCTGCGTGCTTAAGATTCTACAGGTTATCGTAAGGGTTTTTCCAAAAGTTTTAGTATAACATTATAATACCATTCACAGTTTCGCTTTTCTTTATTTAAAGAATAAACCAATCTGATGTATAATTCACAGGCAGCAATAAATCAAAACTTTACAATGCATCAAAAAATGGTATAAACATCACAGTGTAAATTTTGATAATCGTAATTATTAATCGCAATTACAATTTTGAATAATCGGATTTTTGTCATAATCGTGCAGCCCTAGAGGGCTGCGGCCCTCCATGAACTGAACACCTGTGCTCTAGACCATGGGTAAAAATTGAATGGACTGCAATTCATCCAGTTACTATTGCGATTCGATATTACACTTTATTGTGATTTTTGTTTGCTTATTAAAGACTAGACAATGGAAAATAGTTGATTACACCCAGTCATATTAACAAAAACAATGCATCAGATCTTTCTAAACTTTTATTTCAGGAGCATACACATACACATGCATATTTCAAGTACCAAAACCCTGAACTTGCACATGAATATATTAGTCAAACAACAAAATGAGCACTGAAATAAAATAAACTATGGTACTTTGCATACCGTTTCAGTTATGTTTAGTTGGGATTCAAAACGTGAAGGTGCATTCTGGAAGAGGTTTGATCCTCTGCCTCCGTCACACGTACACGTCTAACACAGCAGCACTGTGCACGCAGAACGATCGCTGTATGACATCAAAGCACCGCGAGAGCTAGACGGCTCCCACTGATCTATATATAATGTGCTCCGCATGCTTTTCGCTCTCGCGGTAATTTGATGTCATACAGTGATCACTCTGCGTGGTTCTGCTTCAAGTCCAACACACCGATACATTTCTCCCTCTACAGAGCGCTAACTTCTCCCCACCACCTCCGATTCTGAGGTAAACCAATCCGTTTTAAAAAGAATCGCATCGATTTTTTCTCCCACCCCCTACTGACCACACACACACACACACACACACACACACACACACACACACTTCATCTCAGAGATAGTCATAGATCAGTATTGATGTGTGAGGCCTGAAATACTCTTAGTATGTGAATGCAAACACAACCAACCCAAACTACAGAAGATTCATCTGAAGCGACTCTAATAGTCTGAGGGTCATCAGCTCCTGTGCAAATTCAGTCCATGCGGCTCAATATACAACACACAGGGGTGAAGGAGGCCATTGCTACAGAGAGCAAAGGATCATGGGAGAATGCACTGTCTGTCTGATAAATGCAGTTCAAGCAGCGCTCAATGAAACTGCTCAAATAATGAGTGTTTCCAGACAGGTTTCCCAACACTCTCACTGTGCTGCAGTAGTATAATTATAGTAAACTAGAGCTGCTGTCAGCTTTATTGGCTTTTTCAAAACTTCAATATTCAAAAAACAGTATATGCAATAAATATAAAAAATTTATGAAATGTTAAAAAAAAAAATAATGTTTTGTATATTCATAAAAATAACTATAAAATAATGACGCTATTGTGTCTTCTGTAGAGCTGCTTTACAGCTGAAATGGAATTAGTTTCAGAACTGATGAATTTTATAACATTATCACTGTTATTTTTCCTGTATATTTCTGTGAAGGTGCTTTGAAACGATCTGCATTTCTATAGAAATAAATGTGACAACTATAAAAGATTCTGTAAATGTATTTGTGATAAAAACTTCAGAGTCCATCAAATGTCCTTCAAAGTTTAGTAAAAAATCTCATAATAAAAAAAACTCTTGATATGAATCTCATGATCCAAACCAAAATTAAACCAGAAAACCAGAAAAAATTGTTACCTTAAATAAACAAACTAAAATAGAATTATATATATATATGAAAACAGAATATATAAATATATATAAAATAATGAATAAATTAATCTCATGATCCAAATCAAAATTAAACCATAAAAAATTGTTACCTTAAATAAACATGAACTAAAATAGAATTATATATATATGAAAACAGAAAATATAAAAATAAATAATAAAATATAAAAACTAATTTAAAATTTGATCAAAAACTCAAATAAGTGGTTGGTGCTCATTGATGTTCTGACAGATGCAGGACACTCAGATTTGACTCTGTTACTGGATGTTTTGATCTCTGCTTCACTATAATATAAAATCATCAAGCATTAAACTAAAAACATTAAGTGTCAGAGGATGATGATTCAAGCAAAGCAAACCAATAAAAGCTCAGAATCATAAAAGCGGTACAAATGCATGCTTTTATTTGATCCTAAATGCAAGCTGATCCTGGTTTTGTATTGGTTCTCGAGTCGGTCTAAATCTGTTAGCAGGTTTACAGTAAGCGGCGGGTTAATCACGTTACCTCGGGACGGCTAAACAAGAGTCAAAAATAACTCTGATCTCCGATGCTCGGACACGTTTTACAGACTCCTCTGAGAACACAAACCACAAAACAACAGAAAACCACACGTCTGCTTCAGACCGGTCCAGAATCAGAGGGAGCGGCAGCGTCTCTAATATCAGATGAATCTCTGAAATCCAGACAAACCCGCTCCGCACATAAATACATACACAAATACACATAAATCTTGTGTGTACATATTACTGTCATCATCTGTGAGGCGCTGAGCGCTCGTGTTTACACACATAACCTGACTGCACTATTGAAAATACATGGAAATAAATACAAATATTTGAAGGCTAATGCTTTAATGTATTATTTGATATACAATATTTATAATTGTATTTAGAAATATAATATATACATTTAGAATTATTAACAACATAACATTAACATAAATAAATATGTATATATATATATAAATAAAATTCAATATATAATATATAAAAATATAAATATAATATATATTATTATAATATATCATATACATTATATACTATATTTATAAATATAATATACATTTATAATTAACAATAAATAAATAAATAAATGTATATATAAATAAATATATATAAGCTGCTTTGCAACGATTTGCATTGTGAAAAGCGCTATACAAAATACAAAAACTTGAATTGTAGCTTTTTATATACATTTAATTATAATACAATTATTTATTACATAATTTATACATTTAGTTATTATTTAATTTATTAATCGTTAATTTTATTTTCAAATTGCTAAAACAGTTTATAATGCTTATACAGGTTATTTGTACACATTTGCACAAGTTAAAAATGTGTTTTGAGGACATGGACTCTGTATTATAACTATTTCACACTTATTAGAATAATATTAAAGTGATAAACTCTGAAATGCTGATCAAATCATATGAAAACTCTCTTATATTGCCAGTCAAAAGATTTTAAGATTTTTTAATGTTTTTTTAAATAATACTCTTCTGTTCACCAAGCCTGCATTTTTTTTATCCAACATACAGCAAAAGCAGTAATATTGTGAAATATTTTTATTATTATTTTCTATGTGAATATATATTAAAATGTAATTTATGTCTGTGATCAAAGCTGTATTTTCAGCATCATTACTCCAGTCTTCAGTGTCACATGATCATCAGAAATCATTCTAATATGCTGATTTGCTGCTCAAGAAACAATTATTATTATTATTATTAATATTTAAAACAGTTGAGTATTTTTTTTCCCCCAAAGATCAGCATTTATCTGAAATAAAAAGCTTTTGTAACATTATACACTATACCATTCAAAAGCTTGGCGTCAGTATATTTAAATCATTATATATTTATTATTAAATTATGAAATTATAGAAATTAATACTTTTATTTAGCAAGGAAGCATTCAATTTATCAAAAGTGATGATAAAGTCATTTATAATGTTACAAAAGATTTCTATTTCAGATAAATGTTGTTCTTCTGAACTTTCTATTCATCAAAGAAACCTGAACCCAAACATTTCACTGCAAGCAAACATTGAAACGAACAGTGCAACTTCTGTTCTGTCGAGCACAGCGCTTGCAACATCAACATCACGGGTTTGATTCCCAGGAAATGCATGAGCTGCAGTCTGCCTTGAATGCAATGCAAGTTGCTTAGGATCAAAGCGTCTGCCAAATGCATGAAGGTGAATGTAAATGTAGAGGTTTAGAGTAGTAAAGAGAAGGCAGGTTTGAGTAGAAACTGCTCTCTCAGCATGACTCTTTAGGGACGTCAATCTCTAATCCTGATTAAATAATTGGGCCGCTGCATAGCACCTGTGGAGCCGCACGGATCCTCTGTACCAGAGCTCAGAGCTACAGAGAAGTGTGTAACCCGAGGAAAGTGTTAAACACAGAACGACTCCAGGAGCACAAACAAACAGCCCTGATCAAACCCAACAAACTACTCAACCAGTCCAGCCAGCAGCATTTGTTCAGCAGATCCTCTTTACCAGCGCAACACATTCCACAAACCCTCCCCCACTCGCACACACACACACGCACACGCACGCACGCACGCACTGATACACACACACACGCACACACTGATGCACACACGCGCACACACACACACACACACACACTGATACACACACACACACACACACACATACACACATATATATATATACACACACACACACACACACATATATACACACACACACACACACATATATATATATACACACACACATATATATACACACACACATATACATATATATACATAGTGCTATATACAATACAGATTGCATCGAAGCAGCTTTACAGTATTAAATGGCAAAATAGTGTTGATAACGCAAGAGGATGATGCAAACACTCAATGTTCCAGTTAAAGTCAGCTTCTCATTGATTCAGTGTTTTAAGAGCGTGCAATAGAAAGAGGAGAAAAAAAAGACATATTTTGTATCTGACAGGCTGTAAAGCCGTCCTGTTATTCTAGTTTAAGATTCAGGCTAAATATACCCTTCGTATCTGACCACTTCAGAATAACTGATAATGCACCACTGTGATGAATCTCCACTCGTCTCACAGAGTCTCATGCAGTGAAACACATCACTCATTCATGCACATCATCACTGAAATCCATTTCACAAGAACCAAAACAACAGCATTTATCAGCCATTTCACCATCAGCAGCTGAACAGGTTCCTGCAGTGAAAGAGTCAAACGTGAAGTCGAATCATCAAACCGCAAGATACTCGTTCAGATGTTTAATCGATAGCAGCAGTGCTTCGTTACACGTCTGTCTAAACGGCCCTTCGGGGGGAAACACATGTTTGTCCGTGTTCATTGTTCTCCTGAATTTACATCGACATATCCGTGAATCTCTGAATCTCTCGAGGAACGCTCAACATGAGCGCATCATGCAAATAACACCTGACTCAATGCAACCAGCACTTCCAGAAAAGCCCGATCTGATGATGTGATGCATGAAAATAATACAGAGTAAAATATTAAAGTCGACGGTTTCAAATGGAATTATTCAGTGCATCATGGAATTGATGTTTCTGCAAAAAAAGGCATCTTAGAAGGCTTTAACATACTGACTAATGTTTAGGCTTTATGTAATGCATTAGACAGGCTTTCTGCAGGCTTGATGAGGGATAAGCCTTTCTTAAGAGCTTTTTAAGACCAAGCAAAGGAATAAATGAAAGGAAACCCAATACATCAGTTTATTCTCTTAATGTAAATGAGGCACAATCAGTTGTATGAGCAAAACTTTAACGTTTGGAAATATGCAACTTCCAACGGATCTACAGGACTTTTTAATTAATTAATAAAAAAAAAAAAACTTAACTTAAGAAAAAACTTAAGAATATGGAAATAACTTTCACTATCACTTTCGATCACACTGTGAAGAAAAGATGATTCCACAGTATTTTTGTCTTGTTTTTCAGTGCAAACGTCTAAACATTTGTCTCAACATAAATTTACTGGAGAAGCAAAATGACAAAATAAGAAGTCTTTTATTAGAAACTGATCACAATGAAGTGAGGTTATGATTAAACAAGAACAAATATTTGTCAATGAGCCCCTGAAAAATCAACTTAATTCAAAGGGAAAACAACGTTTCAGATATTCACTATTGTTTTAAACTCATTTAATTTATTTTATATATATGTGTATCTTAACTTAAGGATGTTTAGATATTTGTATTGGAAGATATTCACTTTTTGCCATGCATGCAACATTTTTTCAAGAATTTTATGAATTTCCTTACAAAAGATTTAAAATGAAACTGCAGTCAAATTTGAACTGCCATATATGTAACACTACATCATCAGGCACTTTTCTGCATATGTTTTGGGAATGTCCTGTCGTCATCAGTCTATGGACACATGTAAACCTGGTTTTGTCATCATTACTGTGAATTGATTGGTCTGTTAACCCAAGTTTGTGTCTTCTTAATGATGATTCAGGTCTCTGTATTAGTTCAATGCAAAAGAGAATGTTGTTTGCTGGTTTTACAGCTGTGAAGAAGACAATAATACAGAACTGGTTTACACCACACATGTGTAGAAAAACATATTGGATCCGTAGCCTCCTGCAAATAGTGTCATGTGAATGTACAACGGCGTGAGTCGGGGGGGCCAGGCCCTCGACCATTGATGCTTGGCAGTGTTTTTTATCGGATATACGTGATTATATAAAGGAGTAACTTTTGTGTTCTTGTTGTCCTTCCCTCTCTCCCTCCCTTTTGATTGAACCTTGAGATGTTGAGTATGTGTCTGTTGTTTTGTTTTGTTGTATTTTGGATATTATGTTGTGTTGTGTGTGAAAAAAAAAAAAAAAATTGTTGATAACAAAAAAAAGAATTTTATGAATTTAAGACTCTCCACTCTGATTTAAATGTTTTAAGGTCTTAAATTGTGGAAGGGTTAATAAAGACTTTTTAAGACCTCTTTAAGAAACCCTGTTATTATTATTGATATTACTGTTGCCGTCATCACAGAATATTATCATCATCATCACCATCTTTAGTATTATTATTATTATTATGCATGTTAATTCTACTTAAATACTACTACTATTATTCAGATTGTCATTGCTGTTTATTTTCATTGCTGTTATTATCATTGCTGTTCTATTGCTGTTTTTGTGTAGAAAAAAAAGAAGGAAAGAAACCCTGTTAAAATGCTGCATATGTAGGGATCTCACTATGTTTTAGAACAGAGCCCATGACAGAGTTGAAAAAACACAATAAATCCATTAAAAAAACACAACAGAAGAAAGACTCCTCGTGTGTGTCTTGACGTCTTCTTTTAAGTTCAGAGGAAGTGTGCTGCGGAAGCAGGTTGGAACGCAGCTCGTTTTCTGCCCAGCTGCCAAAATCTGACGAATGCATTTCACAAAATCAGACGCGTCTAAACCTGCTAATTGCATCTAAACCTGCTATTACAGAGCTAAATCAAAGCTGAATATCAATAAGAGAACCGTGCATGCGGTTTACTCGATATCTCTGAGCGAGGGAGAACCGGCCAGACGGATTTGATTTTCTAAATGCATCTAATTTGACAAAGAGATCACACCAACCCAACTCTGAAATCAAATAAGCTAAACACAAATGATGAAGCAAATGAGGGTGTTTTCATTTACATCCAGTAAAACAGGACAAGCCCCAAATTTGCATAACTAGTATTGAAACGTGATCTATTTGTGGCCAGCTGTTTGCGGCCGTCACCGAGCCTTCGGTTATTTCTGGTGAGGAGACTGTTGATTTCACGACACACACGGCACGTGGTGAAACACCAGAAGAGCTTCAACACGAGATCAACGGCACGAGAAGAGGTTCGTCCTGATTGTGTCTGAAAAACAACCAACAAACTCTCACTTTTAAAGACCGGAGCCAAGCATGTTTCCACCAATGAACTTCCAGCAGTTTTCTATTATATATAACTTCTATACACTATGACTAAATGAAACACATTTATAAATCATAATATAGAGGTTGCTATGATGATCATTTACATGCCAATTCTGGTAATCAACATACTTTAGATTTACTAGAGCTCCAATAAAATGAAAACATCCTGAGACTTGATTAACAAATACAATAAAATAAATACAGTAAAAAAAAAAAACACTTTAAAAGTGAATCATAATGTAACGTTGTGATTCATACATGTATAAAAAGACTTAAAATGAATAAATAAAAAATGCATATTAACATATTGATTTAAAAAAATATATAATATAAATTTTAATGTATATATATAAATTAATAATATATATATTTGTTAAAAATTATTGTTCTTTTTTACATTTATTCATATATATATATAAAAATAGATATGTGTATATATACATATATATATGTGTGTATGTATATATATATGCTTTTTTATATCCTGACATGATTTAAAGAAAAAAAAATCAATTAAAAACAAACCAGTTCAGTTCACAACATTACAATATATATACATAAATATTATATTTTTATTTAGTCATTTTAAGTCTTTATGTGTATGTATGTATATATATATATATAACAGTATATTTATATGGATATATATATGACTTTTGTATATCACAATGCAAATAAATTGTTAGCTGTTTTATGACATTATTTGGTTTAATGCTCTTCTCTCTTATTTAAAACAGTGAATTAAAGAGTTTGAAAGCGGAATGGAAATCACGACTCTTGTCCGTTAAGCTTCTGGCTGCTGATTTTAATGTGCGTTTGCGTTATCTGTAGTCGATCTGCCAGTGCTTTCATTTGATTGAACTCAGAGTCTATTGAGCGACGGCTCATATGACATCTGCTCCACTGTCATGACAAAACCTTGAGCAAACATATGCAGAATAAGAGCGATCGCATGATTGGACTTTAAAGCTCCTCCACTGGTGTGCGTCACAGATGCATCGCTCTTATTTGCCTGTTAAATTATTGTTCAACTCTCAACATTCAAACATCGACCTACGCATGTTCAACAATGAGGACGAGAGAGACCACCGATACCTGCAGAACCTGCTGATCCTGATCCAGAACCAGAGACGACTCCATTAATAACTGAAACAACAATCTGACCATTAAACACACACCAGACATGAATTATAAACACTGAACGAGCTCGATGCTTCTGTTAACTCAGACTTCAATAGAGAACAACTTCAGCAGGAATCAGCACAAATAAAACCAGCTGTTATGAGTAATACATAATCAGATCCATACGTAAATCACACGCTGTATTTAATGAAATCTCACAAACAAGTTCACTAAGAAAGTATTGCGAAGTAACATCTTGCAATTCTGACTTACATAAAAGAAGAAATTGTGAGATAATAACCTTAATAATGCAATAATCTTAAATAATAGTCCGTGGCAGAAACAAAAAAGTCAGAACTGATTTAAATCTCACAATTTTGACTTTTTTAAAGAGAAAAGATATAAAATAAATATTATATATATATATATATATATAAAATAAATAATATTGTGAGAAAAATAATCAGAATTCATCAGAGTTGATGTCTTGCAATTCTAACTTATTTACTCAAAATTTAAGAGAAAAGAACATAAATAAGGATATTTATATGTATTATAAATATACAGGTACATACATATAAATAAACCTAAAAATTAATAAAAAATTCTGAGAAAAATCATCAGAATTCTGGGTTGATGTCTTGCAATTCTGACTTATTTACTCAATTTAAGAGAAAAGAAAAATATTAAAATATATATATATAAATAAGGATATTTATTTGTATCATAATAAATATACAGGTACATACATATAAATAAATCTAAAAATTAATAAAAAATTGTGAGAAAAATCATCAGAATTCTGAGTTTGTCTTGCAATTCTGACTTATTTACTCAGAATCTCACAATTCAGACGTTGTTTTTTGCAATCTGAAATGTGAGATATAAACAGAACTGCGAAAAAAAGGAGAATTATAAGATAAGTCACAATTATATATATATTTTTTATTCCGTAGGGGAAACAAGCTTTCATAAGAACTAAATAAACTTCAATAATTGCAGTGAACAACTCACTGACTATTTCAAATGAATATAATCAAATGAATTTAGCTGTAAAAATAAATATATGGAGCGATTTGAAATCTCACATGAAGTGTTTTTAGTGCCAGCGCCGGTACAACCAAACGAAGAGCAAATGAGGCACATTAGATATGCAATAGAGGCTGTGTGTGTTTTATCATTGTCACGCTGTCTTAATGAAGTGAAGCATTTAATGGAAATCTTGGCTGTTACGCTTCATGTACAATACTCAAAACAAACAAAATCTGATTCTTCCGCAGATCCACAAATGAAAACGTCTGTCCTCAAAGAATCCCAGATAATGATGACTTTACAGTGGTCTCGAATGCAGCATTACACCTGCTAATACAGGATTGTTAAAGCAGCTGAAGCGGTCACTCAGTCCGTCTGGGTTTGGGAAGTTATTTTGGCAGGACTGGGCTCTTGGCGCTTACATCACGAGCGAGAGAGTGAAATCAAACACTCGGCTCCGTCTGTGGCCGTGTGCCAGCGGCTCCTTCATCCACTGATCTGGACCAGAGCCAAACCAACAATCACTGAGCCTCGTTCACGATCCACTGAATCACACACATCAGCCCAGCACACAACTCAACATTTCATCTGCTTTAATAGACTTTAATACACCTGTCGCAATAATCAATATATCCACTTACCACACAATATATGTACATGACCTCAATCATTTATATATTGCCCATTATATTTACATAAAAACTAATGTCACCATGTTTTTTGCATTCCACTTGCGCCTGTGTCTTTTGCAGCTTCTCGTACATAACGTGATGCTCGTTCATTAAAAAGTGCTTCTACAAAAGAAGTTTCATCTGCAGATATGACCTTGTTTAGGGATCTGACGGACATCTGACTGCTATAGTGATTGTGTTTCTCAGTAATAGTGTGCACCCTTCATTTACAGAGAAAACAAGGCCAGGAAAAATCTGGAGATGCAAAAATCTCCATAAGTTCTTTGTGCACTTTTTGTTAGAAAATGTTTATTTGCTATTTATTCAAGTTTTTAAGGTATCTAATATTTTGCTACTTAATTTCCATGTTCTAAATATTCTTAAGAATTGAACGTTTGTTGTCATTTGAAAGTGTGTCGGCCTTCTTGCATTAATAAGCTGTTATATTATGATTATATGTGACCCTGGACCACAAAACCTGTCATAAGGGTCAATTTTTTGAAAGATAAATTAATAAATAATCTTTCCATTGATGTATGGTTTGTTATGATAGGACAATATTTGGCTGAGATACAACTATTTGTAAATCTGGAATCTGAGGGTGCAAAAAAATCTAAATATTGAGAAAATCACCTTTAAAGTTGTTCAAATGAAGTTCTTAGCAATGCATATTACTAATCAAAAATTAAATATACATTTAAAAGAAAAATGATATGGAAATCTTCATCAAATATATCCATAGAAGAAGCAATAATTTTGACCCATACAATGTATTGTTGTCTATTGCTACAAATATACCTGTGTTACTTATGACTGCTTTTGTGCTCCAGGGACACATATTTATTCAGTGGCATAAAATGGTCTTAAAATGACAATAATATCGCTTATCGCAATTATTTCTGGGGCATTATATCGCACAACAAAAAGTTGTTATCGTGACAGGCCTATACACCAATATACACTCTTAAAAATAAAGGTGCTTCACGATGCCATAGAAGAAGCTTTTTGTCTAAATGGTTCCAAAAAGAACCTTCAACATCTGAAGATCCTTTCTGTTTCACAAAACTTTCTTTATGGCAAAAGAAGGTTCTTCAGATTATAAAAAGGTAAGAAAGAGATGTTTCGATGCTTTGACTGAATGGTTCTTTGTGGAACCAAAAATGGTTCTTCTATGGCATCGCTTGAAGAACCTTTTAAGCACCTTTATTTTTAACAGTGTGTATTAAGATATTATACACATTAACGTCATAATTTTCTTTAAAACATTGCACTGTGAAAACACGCAACACAAATAAAATTTACTAAATGATTGAATCATTGAAAATATCACTCAGGATAATTATTTTAATACTTTTGCCTTACATTTGGATCTGAAAAGCTGATTTGAAACAATGCATGTGAAAAGCACTATATAAATCAATTTGACTTGCTATTTTCAATTAATATGAATTTAATGAATCTAACAATTGAAAATATCAAACAGGATAACAGTTATATTAATGATTAATAATTTGACTATACTTTCCATTTTGAATGAATTGATTTTAAGGTTTGCCTTTGCATTTAATGAATCTATTCATTAAAAATATCATACAGTATAACAGTTGTTTTAATGCTTTGGTATAGAAAAGTTACAATTTTAGATTAAATATTTATTTTAATGCTTCGGCACAAAAGACAGCAAAAAATTTACAATAAAAGCTGCTTTGACACAATGAGTATTTTGAAAAGCACTATATAAATAAATGTGAGTTGATTTGATATTTTCAATTAATATGAATTCCAAGGTTTAGTGAATCCAGTGAATCTAAAAAATATATATAAAACTTTAGATTATAAAATATTTTAATGCTTTGGAACAAAAAAAGTTCAAAATTGTAAGATTAAAAGAAAATCTAATTTGTCTCAAGTATAATTCTACTCAGAATTCTACTGATTTGCTTAGATTCGTGTATATTTACACTCCCAGATTCTATATACTTCTATGAATTTAATGCAAATAATCATTCACCTGACATGAACTTTACAAACTGCAGTCATATAATTCATGAAAACTGGTCAAAACAAACACATTGGTCACAAACATGAATGTGGATCTGAGCCAAATTCAACAGCATATTCATGAATATTCACGTTATCTAACCAGCTAAACATGAGCACTAAACAGCTGATCTATTTTAGTCAAGGTCTTTTAACTAGATCTTACAATAACAGTGAAGAGTATGTGTTGTGACTGATTTATGTTACCACTGTCATCAGTATCTTTTACCTCATAAGGGGTCATATAGGATTTCATTCTTCAGGGTCGATTCATAAACTAATATGACAGCCATAACTTACATCAGACTTTGAGCTTCAGATATGAAGGTCTGTGAAGCCAAAACAGCAGCAGCCTCAGTTAACTAACTTGATATGCACACATTTTTGGTTTCTTGTAGACTAGTTAATGTCATTAGTTAAACCAATAGTTCACCCAAAAATTTGTTTCCTAAAAATGTGCTCATCCTCGGGCAATCCAAGATTAGGATGAGTTTGTTTCTTCATCAGGTTTGTAGAAATGTGTCTCTGCATCAGTGTCTCAGCAATGGATGCTCTGCAGTGAATGGGTGCCGTCAGAATGAGAGTCCAAACAGCTGATAAAAACATCACAATAATCCACACCACTCCAGTCCATCAGTTAACATCTGGAGAAGACAAAAGCTGAAACAAATCCAGCATTAAGATGTTTTAACTAAAATCCATAATTCATAATAACTCTTCCTCCAGTGAAAAAGTGCATCTCCTGTTGTCTCTCACAACAAAATCCAGCCACATATTTGTTTAGAGCTGTTTTGTCTTGTAAACGCTGCTTGATCTGATGCAGATTTCTCTCCTGATTCAGACCAGAACACTTTTTCACTGGAGGAAGAGTTATTATGGATTTAAAACATCTTAATGCTGGATTTGTTTCAGCTTTTGTCTTCTCCAGATGTTAACTGATGGACTGGAGTGCTGTGGATTATTGTGATGTTTTTA
>CM049846.1:1355000-1367500 GCA_027422415.1 Schizothorax lantsangensis
GATCCGGATCCACACCGAGAGTCCAGCTTCAATTATGTAACGGATCGAGGTGTGAGAGCGAAGACGATATGAGCTTTATAATGATCAATATCAGTAATATTCACTACTTCACATCAGCGTTATTAATGTGGTAACACTTTAGAATAGAGAACGCTTATTAACTACGACTTTTCCCTCAATAAATTCCTAATTTGCTGCTTATTAATAGTTAGTGCGGTAGTTGTTAAGTTTATGTATTGGGTAGGATTAGAGATGTAGAATAAGGCATTAATATGTGCTTAATTACTACTAATAAATGGCTAATATTCTAGTAATATGCATGCTAATAAGCAACTAAGAGACTTATTATAAAATAAAGTGTTACCATTAATGCTTTTTGTTACTTAAATGAATAGTAAAAAAGTAATAATTTAAATAAAGTTAAATAAATATATTTTATAAAATAAAGTAAACATAATAAAGTGAAGCAATACAATAAACTGAAATAAAATTAACTTTTTTTGGCCGAAGCAACATTTCTCATTTTCCTTTAGTTTAACTTGAAGTAACTGAAACTATAGACATATAAAAATGAAAATAAATGACAAAACACACAACAAAATACTAAAACTGTAACTGAACCTCAAGTGAAATATAATAATAAATTCAAAATATTAACAAAAATGATTGAGTATTTAATGTCTGCTTGGCCGATTAACAAAAGTGTGTTTGTTTTATTCTATAAATTTTGTTTAAAACATCTTGTTATCAACATTAAATCATTAAATAAACATTATATTTTTATGTCAATATAATTTAGTCAAATTAATGCGTGATTGAATGATACAGTGTGATAGAGAAGCACAAATATCCACGCAGTCTTGTGATTAATAAACTCATAATACTACATAACTAATAAACTAATTAGAAAAATGATTCAGATAAAGAACACAAACATCCTCGCTTCATATCAACAACCCAAACATCTTCATAAAAATGCTATAATATTTACTGAATGATTTAATGTTAGCAAACAAGATGTATGATGATATACACAATATTTACTGAATGAAACAGACACACTTTTGTCAGTCATGGTTATTTTAAAATGGTCAGATGCTGGTCTTTATCATCTACAGAAGGTCAGAGAAGTCTGATGTTTGAAAGCAGTCGTTATTAAAGCACTATTAATCACTGACGGATTACACGGAGCCATCGGCCCCTCCGGACCCCAGGGACCCAGCGGAGGATTACAGGGGTCAGCCCTCGTTTAACAAAGATTTCCACACATCACAGACAAAAGCCCACAACACACACCTGACACTCGCTGACTGAGAACAGTTCATTCACTGAGAAACACCAGCACATTAAACTGTTCAGAAACATGCTTTAATATTCTGACCATTTCATTCTGAACCGGAATGACTTTCTTTCTTTCTTCTGAGGAACATAAACAGATCAAACAACATTGACTTTCACTGTTTGGACCAAAAACATTGAGACATTTCTCAAAATATTAATCTGCTTTAGTCACGCAGGTTTCAAGAGCACACAATATGTTCTTGCTACTTGCTACAGTCTATTATCCACTAAAAACAAGTGCTTTCTGATCAATCCCTTCACTCTTGGGTTAAAAATATGAGCGTTTTTCATCATCTAGGATGATATTTCACTGTAACAATGAAAAATAAAAAATTTACATTACATGAAAATACATAAATAACTAAAATAAATTTTCTATCCAAGTCAGCAAACTCTTCAAAAAATTTTTTTTTTTAATTTATAAAATAATTATTTTATTTATACAATAAAAATGAATATTCTTTATAATATTATATAACAAAATTATATATATATTTAAATAAAACTTGCCCCTTTTAGACTTGCACTCTATTCATTTACTAGTTGCTTGTTTTCTTAAAAAAATTAAAATAAAATGAACACTAGCTTCTCTAATCTTTTTGTATTCTATCTGTTTTCTTTTTATTTATTATATAATAAATATAAAAACTTGTATACGTGCACTGCTTTAAGCTAACTAGACTTGTTATAGCACTTGCGTATCATTGCTCTTGTGTTGATTTTGATTGCACGACTGTTTTCAACATTGATAATAATCAGAAATGTTTAAGTATATTATTATGATTTCTGAAGATCATGTGACACTGAAGACTGGAGTAATGATGCTGAAAATACAGCTTTGATCACAGAAATAAATTACACTTCAACAAGTATTCACATAGAAAACAGCTATTTTAAACTGCAATAATATTTCACATTTTTACTGTATTTTTAATCAAATAAATGCAGCCTTGGTGAGCAGAAGAGCTTTCTTACAAAAACATGAAACAATCTAATCAACCGCAAACTAGCTATACAGTATATAGTTATAACAGCCGTCACATCTCTGTTTTATACACTGGTGTGAAGCCCAGAACATGAACACACCAGTGAATCACATGATCAGGTCTGTATTCCAGTCTTCTGATCGATCAATCAAGCATCTGAACCTCTGAACGTGACACGACATCTCGTCTGATGGCTTCAGGAAGGAATTTACAGCAGCAGCTGTCATTAAAACTCACAGAGATAGCATTAAAACCAGTCTCTCAACCTTCCCCCAAACCACGCAACCTGAGACCAGCGGCCGTGATGAGCTGTCATTATATACTGCTGGATGCACCTAATGACAGAACACAGAAAACACCGCATACAAAGACAGAGACGGATGCGTCTCACTCCCTTCCCCCCCGCCTGCATTCCCTCTTCCTGACCGTCAGATCAGGGTTCAGAAATTATAACAAACACGCTTTCTCCTTCAGATCAGAATCTCTGTGCTGCCTTTAAGACAGAATGATGAGATATATGAGCAACATGTGCATATGCCATAATGTGGGATTTTACACCTCAATTAAACAATAATTGCAGATGCAAATTAGTTTTAGTCATAATTAGGTTTTAAGGGTCATTGTAAAATTTACTTTGCATGCATTTTGTAAATTGCTAATTGCATATGAATCTGGATGGAAAATATTACTCATTTAGTTGTTTCCGCCACAGAATAAAAAAATGGTTTAAAAATAATAATATAATAAAATATATTATTGACTTTTTTTCCATGCAATTCGGAGAACCGTGAGATATAAACTCACAATACAGAGAAAAAAACTCAGCATTGCAAGATATAAACTCAAAATTGCAAGAAAAAAAAATTATGAGATATAAACTCAGAATTGCGAGAAAAAGTCAGAATTGAGATATAAACTCAAAATTGCAAGAAAAAGTCAGAATTGAGATATAAACTCAAAATTGCAAGAAAATAAGAATTGAGATATAAACTCAAAATTGCAAGAAAAAGTCAGAATTGAGATATAAACTCAAAATTCACAGCAAAAAGTCAGAATTGAGATATAAACTCAAAATTGCAAGAAAATAAGAATTGAGATATAAACTCAAAATTCACAGCAAAAAGTCAGAATTGAGATATAAACTCAAAATTCACAGCAAAAAGTCAGAATTGAGATATAAACTCAAAATTGCAAGAAAATAAGAATTGAGATATAAACTCAAAATTGCAAGAAAAAGTCAGAATTGAGATATAAACTCAAAATTCACAGCAAATAAGAATTGAGATATAAACTCAAAATTGCAAGAAAATAAGAATTGAGATATAAACTCAAAATTGCAAGAAAATAAGAATTGAGATATAAACTCAAAATTGCAAGAAAAAAGTCAGAATTGAGATATAAACTCAAAATTGCAAGAAAATAAGAATTGAGATATAAACTCAAAATTGCAAGAAAATAAGAATTGAGATATAAACTCAAAATTGCAAGAAAATAAGAATTGAGATATAAACTCAAAATTGCAAGATTGAGATATAAACTCAAAATTGCAAAAAGTCAGAATTGAGATATAAACTCAAAATTGCAAGAAAATAAGAATTGAGATATAAACTCAAAATTGCAAGAAAATAAGAATTGAGATATAAACTCAAAATTGCAAGAAAATAAGAATTGAGATATAAACTCAAAATTGCAAGAAAATAAGAATTGAGATATAAACTCAAAATTGCAAGAAAATAAGAATTGTAAGATATAAACTCAAAATTCACAGCAAATAAGAATTGTGAGCTAAAAACTCAGAATTGTGAGGTATACAAATGAATAAAACAGCATTTAAATATCACTAATGTGCATCATTTGCTGCACTTGACAAAGCAAGAAATATGCAATCTTTCAATGCATCTAACTGAATCAAAATCAGCTTGAAGCACATGGCATCATAATTCTGCCTCCCAGTATCAGGATTGTGTGTTTCCACACTGCTGCTCTATATCGGGTCACAGCAGAATGGACATGTCTCTATAAATAAGAAGCTCCATCAGCAGCTCCACAGAACTCCTCAAACACAAACTCACTCGTTCACTCGCCTTTTCATTCATGTCTTATTTCAGGAATATGACAATAAACTGCCATACAAAAAACTGTGATTAACGATTTATTTTCATTTTGTTCATGTCACTTACACTGTAAGCATTACACTTTTTTTTTCTATATTTACATTTTACAATATTATTTTTTTTTCTTTATTTTACAAAATTTTAATATAATAAAATAAGCCCATTTGATTTTCTTTAATGCTGTGGAAATTAATAACATTTATATAATTCATTATTTACAAATAATATATTATAACATAACATAATATAATATAATATAATAGATTTTTGACATATAAGCTCTTAAATTTCCCATATTTGGATGGCAAAATATGATTGAAATTTAGTGTTTATTTGAACTTTAGTATAATTGAGATACTGTTACAGTTATTGTTAATATTTTGAATTATATTTTATTTTTATCTTTTCTGCTTTCTTGTTCATTTTAGTTACAGTTTTAGTAATTCTGTAGCATTTTTGCCATTTGTAATAATTTGTGTTGTTTTAAAAAAAATGTCTATCATTTTTAAACATTTTTATTTCAGTTGCAGTTTTACTTACTACATCAAGATAAACTAAATGAAAATGAGAAATACTGCCTCGTTAACTAGCTGAAATAAAATTAGTTTATGTTTTTTGCATCTGATTTATTTCTATTATTAAGTAACAATTTTTCAGTTTTTTTTTTTTTCAGTTTTTGTTACCCATACTGCACAATTATTGAAGTTACGTCAAATAATTGCGATTATATCAAATAGCGATCAGACAATTCATTAATAATTGCGACAGGCCTAGTCTTATTGTAATCGATTCATTAGTGCATGTTATTCTGAAGAAAATAACAGATGAAAATCATTTGAAATATGTCACATTTTGGAAGTAAAATGATTGCAATGCAAACAGCATGATGACATTAAAGGCGCTTGCAGACTAGAATAAGCTTCAAGAAGCGTCTGATATACAGGAATGCATAAGATGCATTTTCGGATTGTGGATGCATCAGAATGCATTGCATTAGAAGATCAGGTTTCAGATTCAGATGATGACGTTCATAAACTCCTGTGACACAGCATTCCCTTCAAACTCAATAAACTTGCACCATGCAGCTACTGTACAGCCCGCCACACACACATGCACACACACTCCCACGCGTTCGCTGACAAATTTGGGCTAAATGTGTCTTTGCACAGCCTGGACGCCAGCCAAAGTCGACTCAGCGTTTGGCAGAAGCATAAGAGAGCAAATAAGTTCAGCGAAGTGTCCGGCTCTGAGCCAGAACTCACACGGAGAGCAGATGTTTCTCCTGAGGAGCTCAAACCAACACAAACACACACAGAAACCTGCAGAATGGTGCAAAGAGGACCGACTGACCCATCAAAACCTGCTGAGCTTCCTAAACACGCTGATCAAACAAATATATGAATAAAAGCCACCAGATATGAACAAGTCTGCTGCTTTTGAATAAGAAGAATGGATTCATATTGTGTCAGAATTAGTAAAAGCATCCATGTCAAGTTGGAGATGTTACAAAAGCTTCAACTTCTCTCACTTGACCATTTTTTACATCATGGAAAATTAAGTGGCAGAATTTATAATAGTTAACATTTAATTGTATTTAACAAACATGCAAATGCTTCAGAATGTCTTGCAAAAAGTAATTGTATTGTTCCTAGTATTTTTATCTTTTATAATTAAAATGAACATACTTTTACTTTAGATGCACGACTGAAATGCATTAAAATGAAGTGAGTTTAAGCTCAAAACAATAAATAATATCAGTCAGTAATATAGAAAAAGAATAAACTCAAATTCAAAGGGAAACAAGATGATTTTTCTGACCCCATTAACAAACTCACTTCATTTTGATACACTTCTTTCTTCCAGAAAACAAGACTTGAGAAGCAAAATGACTTCAGATATTAAAGAAATGTATTAAAAAAATGTATAGAAATAAAGTGAGTTCATGCTTAAAACAAGCAAAATATCTGCCAATGGAGTCAGAAAAATAATATTTTTTCCTCTTTGAATTAAGTAGATTTTTTTCTGACCCCATCGACTGATATTTTCTTGTTTTAAACAAACTCACTTCATTTTGATAGACTTCTTTCTTGCAGAAAACAAGACTTGAGAAGCAAAATGACTTAAGATATTAAGTGAAAATGAAGTAAGTTTTTGCTTAAAATGAAAAATATCTGCCAATGGCGTCAAAAAATCCCTTTGAATTAAGTTTATTTTTCTTCTTTTCTTTTTCTTTTTTAAGGATAAACTTAATTTTGATATTTTTTGAAAAACAAAATTAAAATGAAGTGAGTTTTCGCTTAAAACAAGAAAAAATATCTGTCAATGGGATCAGAAAAAAATTCTCTTTTAGAATTATAATTTCTTTATTATTACTTTTTCTTGTTTTAATCATAAACTCACTTCATTTTGATACACGTCAGTAAACAAGACTTAATATCTTATGTCATTTTGCTTCTTAAGTAAATGTATCTTGATTTAAGAATGTTTACATATGTGACCATGCACCACAAAACCAATCATAAGGGTACATTTTTCAAAATTGAGATTTATACATCATCTAAAAGCTGAATAAATAATCTTTCCATTGATGTATGGTTTGTTATGATAGGACAATATTTGGCTGAGATACAACTATTTGAAAATCTGGAATCTGAGGGTGCAAAAAAAATCTAAATATTGAGAAAATCACCTTTAGAGTTGTCCAAATGAAGTTCTTAGCAATGTATATTACTAATCAAAAATTAAGTTTTGATATATTTACGGTAGGAAATTTACTAAATATCTTCATGGAACATGATCTTGACTTAATATCCTAATGATTTTTGGCATAAAAGAAAAATCAATAATTTTGACCCATACAATGTATTGTTGTCTATTGCTACAAATATACCTGTGTTACTGATGACTGCTTTTGTGCTCCAGGGACACATATTTATCCTGGAAAACAAGTCAAAAATACAACTGTAAGGAAGAAAGCACAAGATAACACAAGCTCTTACCGCTTTAAAGTGATCCTCGTAGCTCCAGTCCGCTTGGCCGTTAGAAGACACAGACGGTCGCTCGACGGGTGAGAGATCGTCCTCAGGCTCCTGTTTGACCCTGACGGCGGGTGACGGAGCTCTCTGCGCATCTACGGCGGCCCCGGGGCCCGAGAAGCTCCCGTAGGGCCGCTCGTCTTCCTCGCTGCCTTCATCACCCTCCATCATCCCATCATCATCCGAGTCCCGGTCACGTTCATCCTCGCGCTCGGAGTCCAGACTGCTTTGATTGGAGAAAAGGGACGGATGTCCGGCCCCAGAAGCGCCGAGGCCCCTGCTCATGAACCCGGCCCCTGAAGCCCGAGCGGCGGCCAGAATGGCCTGCTGAGCCGCGAGCTGCTGCGCGTACATGATGTGAGCTTCACGCAGCCTCCGCTCCTTGTGCTCCATCTCCAGACGCACCTGCTGCTGCCGCTGTAGATGCTCCATCATCTGCTCCAGCTTCACTCCTGTGGAGCCGCTGTGAGGAAACCCACCGGACAAACCAGCCTCCTGAGACACGGGACACAGACATCATGAGCTTCACAGATAGACATGCAGAACTCAGCATGCACCTGTTTTGTTTTGGCAACACGATCAGCATGTTTGGGGTTCATTGATCACGTGCAAATGTAAACATATGGCTAGGCTTGTCACGATAACAGCTTTTTATATTGCCCCAGAAATAATTGCGATAAGCGATATTATTGTCATTTTATGCCACTGAATATATGTGTCCCTGCAGCACAAAAGCAGTCATAAGTAACACAGGTATATTTGTAGCAATAGCCAACAATACATTGTATGGGTCAAAATTATACATTTTTCTTTTATGACAAAAATCATTAGGATATTAAGTAAAGATCATGTTCCATGAAGATATTTTGTAAATTTCCTACCATAAATATATCAAAACTTAATTTTTGATTAGTAATATGCATTGCTAAGAACTTCATTTGAACAACTTTAAAGGTGATTTTCTCAAAATTTAGATTTTTTTGCACCCTCAGATTCCAGATTTTCAAATATTCCAAATATTGTCCTATCCATAACAAACCCATACATCAATGGAAAGCTTATTTATTAATTTATCTTTCAAAAAATTGACCCTTATGACTGGTTTTGTGGTCCAGGGTCACATATAATCATAATATAACAGCATAATAATGCAAGAAGGCCGACACACTTTCAAATGACAACAAACGTTCAATTCTTAAGAATATTTAGAACATGGAAATTAAGTATCAAAATATTAGATACCTTAAAAACTTGAGCAAATAAACATTTTCTAACAAAAAGTGCAAAGTAACAAGTAGAAAAAAGAAAAATGCACAAAGAACTTATGGAGATTTTTGCATCTCCAGATTTTTCCTGGCCTTGTTTTCTCTGTAAATGAAGGGTGCACACTATTACTGAGAAACACAATCACTATAGCAGTCAGATGTCCGTCAGATCCCTAAACAAGGTCATATCTGCAGATGAAACTTCTTTTGTAGAAGCACTTTTTAATGAACGAGCATCACGTTATGTACGAGAAGCTGCAAAAGACACAGGTGCAAGTGGAATGCAAAAAACATGGTGACATTAGTTTTTATGTAAATATAATGGGCAATATATTGCGCCACCAAAAATCATTGAGGTCATGTACATATATTGTGCGGTAAGTCGATATATTGATTATTGCGACAGGCCTACATATGGCTGCTGAAGATAACATTAAAGGAATAGTTCAGCCCAAAATTAATTTGCAGTAAATCCTCAGGTCATCCGCGATGTATATGAGTTTGTTTCTTCATCAGGTTTAGAGAAATGTAGCATTGCATCACTTGCTCAGCAATGGATCCTCTGCAGTGAATGGGTGCCGTCAGAATGAGAGTCCAAACAGCTGATAAAAACATCACAATAATCCACACCACTCCAGTCCATCAGTTAACATCTGGAGAAGATAAAAGCTCAAACAAATCCAGCATTAAGACGTTTTTAATTAAAATACAAGTCCATAATCCATAATAACTCTTCCTCCAGTGAAAAAGTGCATCTCCTCTTGTCTCTCACATCATAATCCAGCCACATATTGATATTGACTTGTAAACGCTGCTTGATCTGATGCAGATTTCTCTCCTGATTCAGACCAGAACACTTTTTCACTGGAGGAAGAGTTATTATGGACTCGTATTTGAGTTAAAATCATCTTAATGCTGGATTTGTTTCAGCTTTTGTCTTCTCCAGATGTTAACTGATGGACTGGAGTGGTGTGGATTATTGTGATGTTTTTATCAGACTCTCATTCTGACGGCACCCATTCACTGCAGAGCATCCATTGCTGAGACACTGATGCAGAGACACATTTCTACAAACCTGATGAAGAAACAAACTCATCCTAATCTTGAACAGCCTGAGGTTGAGCACATTTTCAGCTAATTTTAATTTTTTTGGTAAACCATTCCTTTAATGCAGGAATGCCTGATAGAGTTGGAAGCATCAATTAGTTGGTTGGTGTTTTAACCCAGTGACAGCTTGGCTACTTTCACAGGCAAGTAACAAGTTAAAGTACTATAAAAGAGCAATTTAAAATCCTGTATAAAGCTTTAAAGTTCAGTTTGGATAAAAACTCTAAAGTGCATTCAGGTTTGTCTCTGTTAAACATTTCTTTGAAAGCGTCTGCTGAGTAATATCATTTCCTAAGAGATCTTAAACCAGCACAATCTCAAATGTTTTGGCAACATGATAAGGATATTTGCAGAACCGTCACACGCCCCATCGGTCTCTACATCCAGCATTCATTGATCATGTGCATGCATTTTTGTTTAGCAAACATAAACATTTGGCTGTTGTTGCAAATTCTGCTGATGTCACCAACTCAACATTAATGCAGGAAAGACTGATGGTTTTGGAAGCAATTAGAATCAGTATCATTTAGAATGTGCCAACAGAAATCAAATCATCAATACATTTATTTTTCTAACACATATACAGATGCACTGCTAAAAATGCATATGCATGGCCAATACATTTTCCTTGCTGTTGAGCACATTATTTGTCATGGTTATTAATACTAAATAGGTTTTTAATGGCTGAGAACAGGTGGCTAATGGCTCATTTAGTAACAGCAAATAGAAAAAAAGATGCCTGCATTTCAATTAATTTGTATTTTACACAGTATTTCCTCAAAATACAACATTTGAAAGCATAAAATCAATTGACAATCTCAAAATATCGGCCTGGCAAATATATCAGCACATTAAATACATGAAATCATGTCAGAAATCATCTCATCACACCATAAGCCACACTTCTCAGCTCTCGTTTTCAGAAAGATATACTAAACATCAGGACTGAACACTGAAAACAGATCAAAAGTGGCTTGCAAAACACAAAAATGTAAAGCAAACCCAAAAAGCCCTCCAATGAGAAACTGTCAAAACCAGTAAATTCGTTAGAAAAGTAAACACTGTTTGTTTTCTGCAGTATGTGATGATCAAACACATCAGTCAGATTTGTTCTGAAATCCACAGGTTTAGCAGGACAGACGGGTTAAATAACCTGCACGCAATAAACCACGAGCTTTACGAGTCAAACCCTTTAAAACCACACACATAGTGGCATTTCTGAAGCAAAACAAGCTTGATTCAATGACTCAAATGTACTGATGAGTTTCATACTAGAGTGAAACAGTCATGCTTGAGAATCATGTGGTTTAAAGGAATCTAAAATGACTAAAAACAGTTAAACGGTGGATCAAAGCCGAGGCCCCTAATGAAAGCAGTGTGTGTGTGTGTGTGTGTGTGTGTGTGTGTGTGTGTGTGTGTGTGTGTGTGTGTGTGTGTGTGTGTCAACACCATGATAGTAAAACTTGAAATCACCACCATTGTGGGTTCCCAAGATAAAAACAGCTTCATAAAGAGACTAAAGAATGAAACTCTTGACATGACGGGTTTCTGTGGGTTTAAAGGGTGGGAACACTGACTATAATGTGTATATTTGTCATTTTCTCCAGTGTAAATTATATAAATATTCTTAAAATACATGTATCTGATAAGCAGATGTGCATCAGATACAGATGCATAAAAAATGCATATATCTAAAAGCAATAAATTCACTTAAATATGCATTTACTGTATGAATTCAATGAAAACATTCACTTAATGAAATTTTGCTTATCATGCAAGCAAATATGTTTTTCTAAGAATGTTTATATATTTGATTGCAAAACGAGACAAATATGCCAAGATTTTTTAATACACTGTAAACATGATTTCTCAAAGTTGTACGTAAAATTAAGATTACTGGATAATGTTTTACAAGAAAACACAATTTCAGTCTACTTCAAAATGTCTTATTTAATTTGGTGTGTTATTTGCTGTTTATTCATAACTATTTGTGACTCTGCAGCACAAAAGCAGTCATAAGTAACACAGGTATATTTGTAGCAATAGACAACAATACATTGTATGGGTCAAAATTATACATTTTTCTTTTATGCCAAAAATCATTAGGATATTAAGATCATGTTCCATGAAGATATTTTGTAAATTTCCTACCATAAATATATCAAAACTTAATTTTTGATTAGTAATATGCATTGCTAAGAACTTCATTTGAACAACTTTAAAGGCGATTTTCTCAATATTTAGATTTTTTTGCACCCTCAGATTCCAGATTTTCAAATAGTTGTATCTCAGCCAAATATTGTCCTATCATAACAAACCATACATCAATGGAAAGATTATTTATTCAGCTTTAATATAATGTATTAATCTCAATTTCAAACAATTGACCCTTATGACTGGTTTTGTGGTCCAGGGTCACTTTTGTGAAATGTCCCAGCACTTTTTGAGTGAAAACTGTTTGTACAACACTTTTTTTGCTAAAGCTCTTTTGCAGGGCAGTAAGAGAAGAAACACAAACACACTCGTTCAGATGAGACAGTGTGTCGCGCGGTGTTTGGTTTACAGTCACAGCTATAGGAGGATGTTTACAGCTCAAGACTTCAACATTATTAATAACATTATGAACATTTAAACTCAGTTACACCGACTCAC
>CM049846.1:1372500-1415000 GCA_027422415.1 Schizothorax lantsangensis
GAAAACAATCATGTTATGTGACTATATAACCCTTTAAACCCTGACACATGAAATAATAATCAGAAAAAACTATTTTTTTAGGCTTTTATGGCTCATACAGTTGAGGTCAAAAGTTTACACCCCCCTTTCAGAATCTGCAAAATGTTTATTATTTTAGCAAAATAAGAGGGATCGTACAAAATGCATGTTATTGTTTATTTAGTACTGACCTGAATAACACAGATTATTAAGATGCAAGGGTATGTAAACTTTTGAACGGGGTCATTTTTTATAAATTCAGTTATTATTTTGTCTTGTGGAGAATATATAAACATATTATGGGAAATAGCTTATTCAGGACAGTATTAAATAAACAATAACATGCAATTTTCATGATCCCTCATGTTGTTAAAATTATCAAAATTATCAACATACTGTATATACTGTATACACATATAAACACATACATATGAAATGACATGAATTGAACATGCTATATTTAAGGTATAATAATAAAAGTAACAATAATTGATTATTATTGCCATATCAGCTTCAAAGGAAGATACTAATCAAAAACTCAACCACTCTATAAAAGACTCTGCAGCTGTTTTTGTGATAAAAACTGTAAGCGTTTTATAATTGATTATTAAATTCTGTATTACATCTGATCAGTGCATAATAATGCATATTCAAACCCTAAACACAAAGGCAACTAACTACCCGTTTACCAATCAATTGAAAGGCATTAACTCACCTCTGCTGAGGAATATCCAGACGAACAGTCCAGCTCCGCATCACTGATGAAATCAAACAATCAGCACACTTCAGTCTCTAATCAAAATGATTCAATCAGAACATGTTTCTGGATCATACCTGTCTGAATCCAGAGAGATGAGTGAATCCTCTCCTGTCTGACTCAGAGCAGCGTATCCCTTATTGAACTTCACACTGCAGAGAGAAGCAGAAGAGAATAAGAGCGTTCCTCTTTTACAGAACTAAAACAAGGTTTGATGAGTGTGTGCTGGACTCGCTTTAATCATTAATAACAGTCCAAACGAACCAAACGCTTTACTCCGTCTGAGCGATGAGCAATGATATCAAATAACACAATATACTGATCGGAGTTTAACTCATCTGTGCATTCATATGCAGCAGTTATTTAAGAATCACTGATATACTATTATAGATTTTGTTAATATTTTGAATTAGATTTTCTGTTTTAATTTTAATTTTAAAAAGTTTTAGGAATTTTGTTGCAGATTATTAGTTATTTACTTAAAATAACAATAAATTAGTGCTGTCAAACAATTAATCGTGATTAATCACATCCAAAATATAAGTTTTTGTTTACATAGTATATGTGTGTGTGCTGTGTATATTTATTATGAATATATAAATACACACACATGCATGTATATATTTCAGAAAAAATATGCTGTTTATATATTAAATATATTTATATATAATTTATATGAATATAAATATAGAAATGTAAATATTTTCAAAATACTGTATGTGTGTATTTATATATACATAATAAATATACACCGTACACACACATATATTATGTAAACAAAAAAATACATTAACTTTTTTTCAGCTAGTTGCCAAGGCAACATTTCTCATTTTCATTTAGTTTAACTTGATTTACTAAAATAACTAAAACTGAAATAAGTTAATAAAAATTATATATAGAGTAAAAATAACAAAAACACAACATCTTTCAAATTTTAACAAAATAAAATGTTTTTTTTTTAATTAAAACAACATTAATAAAACCTATATTATTTAAATTATACTAAAATAACACTATTTTTGTTGCATGTTGTCATTTTTGAGTTTTTGTTCTTTTAACAGATTTAACTTTTTTTTTGTAAGTTTTTACTGAGTTTTAGTTTTACATATTTTAGTACTTAATTAAATGAAACTCCTTAAAGTTTAAGTTTTTTAAATTTTAATTTCAGTTAAGTTTTATTTCAAGTAATGACATTTTTATGGTTTTATTTTAAGTTAATGAACATAATGATATGCATTTTAATGCATCTGTAAATTAAATTCACATTAATTGCACCGATTTTAAAAAATGCATCCACTGCAAGTCACTTTACATAAAGCATCTGTCAAATGCATAAATGTAAAGATGTGAATATTTGTGCCAGTGTGTTTTTAAGTTCCCTGAGCCTCACGTCTTTGGTTTGTGTCGAGGCTGATGAAGCACAGGTCTCGCTGAGCCCAATCCTCTCTTCTGCAGAGCTCGTCTCGCTGTGTCTCGGTGCTTCTCTGAAACACAGTTTCTATTTCAATACACGCAGGTTAAGACATGATTAAAACAAACGAGTGATGTAAACACGTCTGCCATACTCTCAGTACTTACGGAGCGTGGTGTGGAAAGAAGGAGCTTTAGACATGATATACGGCCCTCTCTTCTCCACCGCTTGTGTTTGCTCACTGTTTTCAGCACTCTAATGATTAAACATGTCAGTTCAACTGATTTCATTCATCAACATTGTGACAAATAAAGGGGCGATTTCATATCATAAGTTATTGCAACCATATTTTTCAATTAACAATTGCATTCTTAACCTGGTATACTGTCACACATACCATGCATTTGTATTGCATTTTATATTCTGTGCATAAACAAAATAAAAATAAAAATGTCTTCATAATAGTGTGTGATTTAATAATTATTTGATGTAGCATGCATGCTTTTTGGTGCATATTACAGGGTTCCTACACATATTTAACATAAATGTTCATACAGAACGATTTTCAGCTTTATATTTGGTATATATTACAGTCATCTGTAAATATTTTTTTCATTGATATTCTTGGAGTGATAGAAACATACAAGTGAACACACAGAGCCCCTAAAAAAAATAAAAAATAAAAACTTTTGCATGCACACAAGAAACTTTTTTGTGCCCTTGAGAAACTATTCACACATGCATAGAATTTTTTTTGCATGCTTAGACAATTTCTAGTTTTATATAACCCATTTCCTTTGTGCATCACTGCCATCTTACTATGAATAAAGCGAGAGCATGGATGCATATGAATTAATAGAAATCTACCAGCTCAAAATTTGGCTTTCCTTGTGGTAGTTCCTCTAATATCAAGGCCTAATGTCCGATTTAACCTAGGCGGGGGCGGAAAAACCATGACACGAAATGGGCTGATGGCATAATATGTCTTTATATGGTGTGCATTGTTCTATTTGCCAAGTTCAAGGGTTGATAGAAAAAGACTGGTTTTGTAAAAAAGTGTTCAAAATGTGGCTTAGGGCAGTATGTCATATTTCAAGGCCTGAATATTTTACTCAATTAAAAGTACAAGTATCTGGCCAAAAACATACTTGAGTAAAAGTAAAAAAGTACAACTTTAAAATGTACTCAAGTATTAAAAAAGTAGAAGTACTTTCTTTTCTGACAGACATTCAGAAGTTTGGTTATAGGGAGAAAACGAAACGAAATGCAATGGCACAGGTCAAACACGTATATCTAGTGCAACAACAACAGCGCAGCAGAACACAGGGGAAAAACACAGGTATTAAAAGGAAACTCAATCCTTTCCACCCTCATGCCATCCCATATGACTCATTTATCAGATGAACACACTAAGAAAAAAAATCACGTGTATGGGACATCCAAAAATGACACTTCAAAAATTACACAAAGTGAATATGACAGTAACTCATGCAGCCCCTGTTAATGAATCAGTGTCTTCTGAAGTGAAACGATATGTAAGACAGTATGTAAGAAGGATACAGATACTAATATTTTAAACTTGACCGTCTTTGTGTGGTTTCTGAAGTGCTTCTGTCCCCTTGCATTATCTGGACTAAAAAATCTTTGCTTGTGTTCATCTTAAGAAAGAAAGTCATAATGATGACATGAGGGTCAGTAAATGATGAGAGATTTTAAATTTTTGGGTGAACTCTCCCTTTGAAGAGCAAGATGTGATGCAGAGGCTAGAAACATATTCCAGACAGAATACAAGAATATGTTGAATTAATGAGGAGAGTCATAGAATTACAACATTAACGTTTTGATAGGCCACTTTTTGTGTGTTGTCTATTCAACATCACTGTCTGAAATGATAATTAACCCTTTAATTGTTTATTTGGGGCATTTAGAGGTTTTTCTCAGCAAATATTGATAAATAATTATTAATGAGCAAATCATGTAATTATTAAGATTTAAAAACAAATTAAAAAAAATTGACAGTTCTAATTCTTACTCATATAATGTGTCATATAATGACATATTATAAATACAACTTATCCACTACCTGGTAAGAACATCACTAAACATGAATTACAATAAATTTAGCATAAAATGTTTATTTAAGCACTTTTGGAGATTTTTATTTAATTAAAAAAATATTAATTGTATTTAAATTCTCATCACTGATCTTATTTGCACTCAATCTTGTGCATTCAGCTAATATATCACACAGCTAATGGCTCTATCAAAACAGAATCATCTTTTATTTTATTTTTTTGCACTGTCCATTGACCTACATTTCACTACTGATTATACCCTGTATGATTGTGTATGTGACAAATAAACAAGAACCTTGAAACCTTGAACCTTGAGAACAAATAATGAATAAACTTTTTTGAGAAAATGCAACTTTGCTACCTCAATATGCGTCCTCAGATTTGATGGTGAACTTCTGAAGCCAGACATTTACCTGATGAAAGTCATAACTGAGGTAGAAATGTGTGCTTGATGCATGAAAACAATAATCATTGGTTCTCACATCAGGCATTCACGTTTGAGCTTCGGTTTACCATATTTAATGTGCATAAGATAAAATAAAAATGTAATGTACTTTTCAAGATGAAATAAAATTGTAAGGAGTAAAAATTACTGTTTTTTCTTCAGAAATGTAATCAAGTAAAAGTACAAGTAGCCAGTTTAAATTGTACTTGAATAAAGTACAAATCCCCCAAAATTAATACTCAAGTACAGTAATCAAGTAAAATTACTCAAGTATTTTACACCTCTGCTCAGTGTGCATTGTCCTATATGCTAAGTGTAATGGTTTCTTGTGTGCACATAAAAGTCTGTATATTATTTATTTTTTGCAAAGGTCCTTGAGGCTTTGTAATATGATGCTAAGAATATCATGAGAAGAAACCCAAAATGCAAAATTAAAAAGTGCACCTTGCACCCGTCGTGTTTGACAATCACTAAACAGCTGCCATGAAAACACGCTTCTTGTATGATAAACAAGAACTGAGCGCATCTCTGGGTCTGCTCTCCCCTCTCTGCAGGACATCTACCTCAAACGCTGCAGAAGCAGAGCTGTCAAAATCATCAAGGACTCAAATCACCCTGGAAACTGTCTTTTCACTCTGCTGTCATCTGGTAAGCGCTTCAGGAGCATGATGGCAAAAACTGAGAGACTTAGGAGGAGTTTCTTCCCCCAGGCCATCAGGCTCCTGAACTCAAACTCAGCCTCTTAACATCATCATGACTTCACTTATTAATCACTCACAATCAGTAAGATACTCACACTCATTATTCTCTACCTCATACTGACAGTGTCATTTGCACACATCACTTTCTGTGTTTTGGTATTTTTATTTTTTTTGGTATTGCTGGTTCATGTCAACCATGTACAACCTGTTTGCACATTCCTCTCTTGTACAGTCATGCTTATCTACAGTATACTGTCATGCACATTCTTTTATATTTTGTTCTTTATATCTTATTTTTTACTTATTTCATTTATGTATATTTCCTCTGTGTTGTATTCTATAATATTGCACTGTCCATGGAGCGGACCTGACTCACATTTCACTGCTGGTTATATATTCTCTATATAATCGTGTATGTGACAAATAAAAATCTTGAAACTTATTTTCAATCAATTCTTAATTTTCTATGATAAAAACTACAGTGGTGGCCAAAATGATTAGAACACTAGTATTTCCAAACATTCATTTGGCCATTAATTGTAATAATCAGTGATATTTTAGTCTGATCTGATCATCATCAGTCTGTCTGGAGTCACATGAAGAAACAGAACAAACTGAGACTAAATCCAGAAGAACTGTGTCTCAAGACGCTTCAAGAAACCTCCTGCAAAGCTCCTGAGAAACTCTGCTCACACACACACACACACACACACACACACACACACTCGCTTCTAGAAACCTCCTGCAAAGCTCCTGAGAAACTCTGCTCACACACACACACACACACTCACTTCTAGAAACCTCCTGCAAAGCTCCTGAGAAACTCTGCTCACACACACACACACACACACTTCTAGAAACCTCCTGCAAAGCTCCTGAGAAACTCTGCTCACACACACACACACACACACTCGCTTCTAGAAACCTCCTGCAAAGCTCCTGAGAAACTCTGCTCAAGAGCAACGAGGACAAAAGCTGCTTTAAACACAAAGATGCTCACAACAAATGTTGATTTCATTCAGTTAATAGAAGTTAATTGATCAAGAAAATCTATTTATGACATTATTTTTGACAGCATCCTCATTTTACAGCATTTTAACACAAGTGCCTAAAACTGTTAACAGTACTGTAGCTTTGCAGGAGGTTTCTTGAAGCGTCTTGAGACACAGTTCTTCTGGATTTAGTCTCAGTTTGTTCTGTTTCTTCATGTGACTCCAGACAGACTGATGATGATCAGATCAGATCTCACTGGATTATTACAATTAATGGCTAAATGAATGTTTGGAAATGTAAACTGATATTTCCTACAGACACACTACAGCAAAAGATAGAAATAACCGACTTAAAACCATTTTTTTTAGCTGCTGAAAATACTAGTGTTCTGATCATTTTGGCCTCCACTGTAAACATGGGAAATACAAAACTATTTTTCCATACTCTGCTTTCTTTTTTCCATACTTTTCCAAACCGCGTAGGAACCCTGATTTAATAGAAAGCCAATTTCCTTGTTAGTGCAACTTATTTGGCTACTAAACTTGAATTCTGATTCTGATATCATATCTCATGTGCTCATGATTTCATCAAAATTAATTCAAAGCACATTCAGTGCTCGTGTAGTTTGAAATCTATATCAATTATCATTCAGAAATAAGATTTGACTGAAATCTCCACAAAACACAGATGACAGGACACAAACCAGAGTTTTCCTAGAGGATATTTCCCTTCCTGAACACACGATCTTCATTTAAACGAGTGATGTACGTGTTTTATGATTATTAATGGAGTTTAGTAACACAGACGGTCAGACGGAGATAAAATCACCTTCATCGCGGCTGAAGACTCTCGCTCGGACAGAAGAGTGCGCTGCTCTCGGCTCTCCATCGTGTCGCTCATGTCGGTGTTTCAGAATCAGAGTTTAAATGAGAAATCATGTCTTAAATCACACTGTCGATGCTCATGCTAGTAGAGTTTCAAAACACTGAGGTAAACAGGCAGATTCTTCTTCGCCTGACGTCTCTTTCAGCGCATTCTGCGCGCTGCTGCCACTCTCAGGCGCTCCGGCGCCACTGCAGCTATGCGAAGAACCAGTGTTATTTTAGTGTCAGTGAGATACATATGTATATATTTAATATTTTAAAAATATTTTCAATAGTTGTATTTTATTTTAACTCAATGTAGGCTACTAAAATACCTAAAACTGAAATAAAAATGTATAAAAATAATAGACATTTAAATTTTTTTTTTAATGTTTTCATTTTTAGTCAATGTTTTAATTTTTTTTTTTTTGTCATTTTTATTAATTGTTCTTTTAATATCTATATTGTTTTTATTCATTTTAATTTCAGCTTTAGTTTTAGTTATTTTATTACATCAAGTTTATTACACCTGGTTTTATGGGAAACTGATCAAAATTAAGGGAGTTTATGATTAAAACAAAGCTTGATTTAAGAATATTTAGATATTTGTATTTGAAAACAAAACAAAAATGACTTAAAATATATATATATATATATATATATATATATATATATACACACATTTACAAATATATATATAAATATTTATTTATTTATGCATGCAACATTTAATACCATGACGTTATGAATTTAAGACTTTCTGCTCTGGTTTAAAGACTGGTTTAAGATATTTTTGGCCTTTATTTGTGGAAGGGTAAATTAATTATTTTTAAGACCTGCAGAAACCCTGCTAAATTAATATTTCTAATGGTGATGGGACTCTGTTAAGACAATTTTCTTTTTTTTTCTTTTCTTACATTTTTAGCATTTTAATGTGTCAAAAAAATGTAATCTGTCAAAATGTTTTAATTCAGTTCATGGTTGCAATCATCAGAAACACAGTGATCTGTTATAATGTCTGTGTTGAGTTAAAGCAGATCCAAACCTCAGTGTCAGTGTTTGCTGCACAAACTCATCTCATCATCCAAACACAAACTCATTCAGTATTGCTTCGTTTATTAGGCCCATTATTTTTGTACAGGACGGGACGGAGTTTGACTTCCTGAATATCGTACAGTAAGCAGAGAGGTAGAAAACCCCATTGAATTCACAAAAACCCTGAAACACAAAGAGACAGATCATTATATGAGCATAACTTGATGCATAAAAATAGGTATTAAAAATGAGTGATGCTTAAGAAACTCTTCCTGCTATTAATGCATTTAAAAGTATCTGTTAAATAACAAGGAACCAACTTGTTTGTTAGCTGCTTTGAGGAATCAGACTTGATCGATGCCCAGCTCTTCTGGAGTGGAGATGCCCAGCTCCTGCAGCGTGGGTCTGAGCTCCTGGATCATGTATGGGTAGATCTCCTTATGAGGACCAGACTTATCCTGAGAAATAACAGAGCGTGTGCGGCATGTTAATGACCAAACTCACAAATAATCAGTGTTGGGCACGTTACTTTAAAAAAGTAATTAGTTATAGTTACTAGTTACTTCTCACAAACAGTAACTGAGTTAGTAACTGAGTTACATCATTATAAAAGTAACTAATTACCAGGGAAAGTAACTATTGTGTTACTTTAAAAAAAAAAAAAAAATCAAATATCAAATAACTTGGATGCCCCAATATTAAATATGTTAAATGAATGAAATGGACACTAAATAGAATAAATTATTATTATAAAACACTATTTATCTATTGACACTTAGCATCAGTCAGTCAATCATTATAATATGATATTATGATAATTTAGCATTATATGATGATAGATCTTTAGTAATTAGAATAACCAAGTATGAATTCATATTTGTCATGTTGACTGAACTTAGGACTGGTGCTTAAGATATTGTTTGTCATTTAGTGTTTCTATAAAAAAAGGAGGGAAAAAATTGATAAGATAACAAAACTACTACGAATTATACCACTAATAACAATATAAAACGCACTAAGGATTAATGAGCTGCTGGGTTCATGAATATTAATCACGTTGTATGGGTTCGCTCGAATTGATTCGCTGAAATCAAAACAGGGATGATAATAGGTGAGCGCCGGCCAATGAGATTGTCGTTTGCGCAGTAGCTCCGCCCACTAGCGGAGTTCTTAAAAGCTGAAGAATTCCAAAGGAACTTCGTTAGTTTGACACGAAAATACAACAAAGAATATCGTTTACATGCAGCGCGTCAATTCTGCATGTTATGAAATACTCTCTCGCTCTGTATCTCTGTGTGTGTGTGTGTGTGTGTGTGACAAAGCTACGGCGAGCCGTGCGCTTCACACTAGAGTTGTCGGTACGTCAAATGCAGCTAAACTGCTCATCCATTCAGATTAACTGAAAAAATAAAATGATAATAATATTATAATAAATTATAGTAACGCCGCATTTTATTGTCAGTAACGGTAACGGCGTTGTAACGGGGGAAACAGTAATTAGTTTGATTACTCGTTACTGAAAACAATAACGCCGTTAGTAACGCCGTTTATTTATAACGCCGTTATTCCCATCACTGCAAATAATGAACCTTCTGTCCAGTGGATTAGACCGAGCTTTAATGCATGAATGACCTTTTCAGTGTGAATGAAGATTAGACTTCAGTAATAATACAGCAGAAACACTGCGGCCAGATCCACACATCAGGATCTTCACGCCTCTGTGATTTCACTTCTAATTACCTTTTTAACTAATGAATGGTCTGTAGATCATTAAAAGCATTAAAGACAAACATGGTTTAATTACTTTATGAATAAATTTAAGGAATAGTTAAGGCAAAAATGAAAATCAGTTGAAAATGTGCTCATCCTCAGATCATCCAAGATTAGGATGAGTGTGTTTCTTCATCAGGTTTGGAGAAATGTGTCTCTGCATCAGTGTCTCAGCAATGGATGCTCTGCAGTGAATGGGTGCCGTCAGAATGAGAGTCCAAACAGCTGATAAAAACATCACAATAATCCACACCACTCCAGTCCATCAGTTAACATCTGGAGAAGACAAAAGCTGAAACAAATCCAGCATTAAGATGTTTTTAACTAAAATACATAATCCATAATAACTCTTCCTCCAGTGAAAAAGTGCATCTCCTGTCGTCTGTCACATCAAAATCCAGACACATATTTGTTTAGAGCTGTTTTGTCTTGTAAACGCTGCTTGATCTGATGCAGATTTCTCTCCTGATTCAGACCAGAACACTTTTTCACTGGAGGAAGAGTTATTATGAACTCATATTTGAGTTAAAAACATCTTAATGCTGGATTTGTTTCAGCTTTTGTCTTCTCCAGATGTTAACTGATGGACTGGAGTGGTGTGGATTACTTGTGGATTATTGTGATGTTTTTATCAGACTCTCATTCTGACGGCACCCATTCACTGCAGAGCATCCATTGCTGAGACACTGATGCAGAGACACATTTCTCCAAACCTGATGAAGAAACAAACTCATCCTGATCTTGAACGGCCTGAGGATGTCTAAAATTTTCACATTTAATTTTTGGGTGAACTACTCATTTAAAACAAAAGCATAAACTCTTTTCTAGCGGAGCTGTGTGTTAGTTTCTCTCACTCTGATGGCCTCGAGGATGCGGATCGCACTGGCCAGATCATCCAGTCTCCTGCATGCGCGCAGAGCAGAGTCCAGGATCTTTGGTTCTGGAACGAGGTCGAATCCAATCAGAGTGTTCATACCTGGAGAGAAAGAAAAGAAAAATCACAAACATATTCATGAACACGTCTGCTTTCAACATTGATAATAATCAGAAATGTTTCTTGAGCAGCATATTAGAATGATTTCTGAAGATCATGTGACACTGAAGACTGGAGTAATGATGCTGAAAATACAGCTTTGATCACAGAAATAAATTACAGTCAAATCAAAAATTATTCAGACAGCAGATATAATTTTTGATATTTTTGTACTAGTGTGTGCAGGACACTATAGTTCATTTATGTAAGTGAGGATAGCAAAATAAAGTAAACTGTGACATATTACACCCAAAAATGCTTCATACAGTGAACTATCAGTAAAATTTGGTATCAAAAATTATTTAGACACTTTGAGCTGATCATGTTTTGCTAATGTGATGTTTTTACACACAGACTGAACTAAATGAAGCATTGCTTGGTGATTGGAGCTAAATTGGTTTTATCTAATTGTGTTCTTAAATTTAACATCTGACAGCTATTCAACCCAATTCATTACATACCTTTCTATCAAAGTTATCTGATGTTATCAAGATGAATACAGTTTAACTCTGAGTTCTTGGCATATTTTATTACCATTTTCTAAACTATAGTGAATAAACTGTGATAATGTGAGAAATGTTGAAAGTGTCTGAATACATTTAAACAGATATTCACATAGAAAACATCTATTTGTAATTGTAATACTATTTGACTGTATTTACTGTACTGTCACCTTTGCGCAGCTCCCAGGCGTCCAGGTCTGGTTTACTGAAGTATGTCACCCAGCGAGAGTCAAACTCTTCATCTGTCTCCACTTTAGCATGAGAGTAACATCTGACAGCCAGAGGAGCTGCGAAACAAGAGGAAAAACACATTCAGACTGAAAAACCTGCCACAGTATAAACTACTGTCACTACTGCAGGCCTACATATAAACAATAACACAAGAGTCGTGTGTTCTTGAGAGTTCAGTGTATGATGTGGGTCATTACAAGGACAAACACGTACACACACAAGCGCAGAATAATCACACAAACCCCTTTAACCAGCTAGTTAGTGACCTGTCAGCCGCATTACCCTGCGACGCGACGCGATCTCGTGAAATCAATGGAAGGTCACCGACATTCTCAGCCTGGCGCCGGTTTCTGTGATCAGATGAAGCTTCGTGAAGCTCGCTCGTGTTCGTGTGTGTTTCTGTACCTGTGAAGGCGGCTCGTGTTCGGGTCAGAGTCCCGATCCCGCGCAGAACCGCCGCTGAAATCATCCTGCTGCCGCTGTGATCGCCGAGGAACCGAAACTACGGTTCAAACAGGACACGGCGCGCACGGATGACGCAAGACGCACAGCGGGATGACGCATGAGGAAGAGGACGGGCTTTTTTTTATTAAATTTTATTATATATATTTTTTCTTACTTCTATCTTCTTTTCTTTGTTAATGTTCTCCTGAAGGTGATTGTATATTTTCATCCAATTTCTTGAATAATAATAATAATAAAAATATTTTAACTTTTTTAATAAATGTTTTATTGCTTGAAAGAACATACAAGTAAATAACAATAAGAAAGCTCTTAATACAATTCAAGAAGTCCAAATAGCAGCATAAAAAACATAGATAAACAAAATAAACGTAATTAGAAAATTAAGAAAGCAACATAAATAAATAAATAAATAAATACATAAATAAAATCCAATACAAGGGGCTTAATCAACAAACAAAAGAAAAGTTATTTAAAAGATGACATAGTTTAAGGGCTTTTCTATGAGGCATGAGTTTTAAGGATTTGAAGAATCTTACTGTAAAAGTAAGAAATCTGCATTTATGAATGAAGTAATTGGCCAAAATCACAATATTATTAAGCAAAAATTCAACATCACAATTCTGACAAAAGAAGAAATATTGTAAAGTTTTCAAATCAAAGTCAGGTTTCCTCAAACTAAACCAAGCAGGTCATCCCGAATGTTTTAGAGAAAACAAGTGACTCTATGTCTGCTTCACAAAGATGCACTCATTACAATCCAGTTAAATCTGTGTCTAATCAACTCATTACAGATAAATATCATTCATCATTTTAAACTATCTTGTTCTAATTCAAACCACTTTATCTTCAGGAAGATCAAGAACAAGGGTCTGTTCTTTACTTTATACTGATGTTATTAAAACCTTATTCTGCTCAGTACAATTAATAGCAGAGATGATTAGATCACAGGTGAATAAGACAATGCACCTTTAATTAACTCAAAATCGATATTTATTGCTATTATTATTATGATACCACCCTTGTAATTCATTCTCAGTGTTGGGCTAGTTACTCAAAGAATGTAATATATTACTCATTACTAGTTACTCCTTTCAAAAGTAATATTGTTACTTTACTTGTTACTTTCTGGCAGCAGTAATTAGTTACATTGTTTCTTCACGTCACACAGAAGTTGTAACAGTGTATCTTCTACATAAATGTTACTAATAACATATTTCTGCCTCATCATTTGACCAAAATACACATTGTATCGCAGTTATTACAAACACTCAATAATTAATAGTGACATTCAAGCAGAAGTGTTGTATTAATCTCATTAATTGTCATGTGTAGCTCCATTACTCATATACGATTATATTTAATTGTATTTTATCAAATCACATAAGTTTGTAAGAAGCTGTTTAATTTTCCAAAAATATTTTTAATTATAGTAATATAATGCTGATCAGAGGGATGTAATGCAGAGTACAGTAACACACAACAGTGTTCAGATCATCTTTTTTCTTGATAAAATCAATATAATGCAATATTTCTATCTGCCGAATGTAATCTTTTCCATATTCCGAGCTCACCTGCTGCACCTCATCACATGCATGAGTCGTGAAAATTATGAACATAAATCTATGAATTATTTGATTGTTGGATATTAAATCAGCGGGTCGAGCATCAAAAGTAACTAAGCTGTTTTATGGATGGTAACTGTAATATTATTACTGAAATCTTATTAGTAATTAGTTACACTACTAGTTACTGCAAAAAGTAATATTATTACAGTAACTAGTTACTGCCCAACACTGTTCAATCTTGAGCAGGTTTTCTGAGAATATATCTTCATTGTGTTGATTTAATAATATTGATGAAGAATCTATTCTATATCAGTTTTGTCATTGCTCATTCTCCACGTAGTTTTGGTCATCCACGTTCAGTTCTTTCTGTTGTAACAAAATGATAGAAACGACAGAATCTCTCTTTTTTTGTTTAGTCAGATTTTCATTCTAAGGACAGTAATCTTGCACATATTGTATTATTGTTTAGTCTTCTGGGTAAATTTAATCTTCATAAAGCCAGAATCATTCACTGTAAACCTAACTTCAGAATGTTTTCTTCTGATATAAAGTCCTGTTTTACTTCTTTTAACAATGTGTCTAAACCTTTGAACTCAAAGGCTTCTAAAACATATCACATTTTTATGACTTTATTGTAAGGTATCTTTAAAAGCCTTTGTTGTTGTTGTTGTTGTTGTTGGTATGTTTTGTTGATTTGTGTAGCTGATTTAGATTGCCCTCTGTTAATTCTTAAATGCTGTAATATTTCCATTTGCAATAAAAAATATTATTATTATTATTTTACATAAGAGGTCACATTGTGCAAAATGCAACAAAAATGACTTAAAACTAATTCAGTAGTATGGCATATTCTTGAAATTTGATACTGTTAATTTCTTATTATATTTTCTGAAGTGAACATGACAAAGCTGCAAATAATTTATTGCATCGGGTTTGAATTTAAAACATCATCTTATGAGGCCGATATTTACCTAAATAAAGTTTCTTAAAGTAAAAAGTATCTTTAGTATTCTTTAGAATAATTTATACAGTAGTATTACATTTATGAAGTAAAATAAAACACATAACCCTTGTTTATCAACTTCACAGGCATGTAAAAAATAATATTAATGATCGATATATAATGACAGAAATATTTTTTGAGAAGATGCATGAAATAAGGAAGATGAAATATGAGATCACTTTCTCAAATCGGTATTTGAACATAATTCTGCACTTTCGAATAAGAAACACTTCTTTTCCTTAAAGAGACAGTACACCCAAAAATGAAAATTCTGTCATCATTTATTCACCCTCAAGTAGTTCCAAACCTGTATGAATGTGTTTGTTCTGAACACAAAGGAAGATATTTTGAAGAAAGTTTGTAATCAGGCTGTTTTGGGGCACCATTGACTTCCATAGTAGGAGAAAAAAATACTGCTCTGTTTCCCTCATTCTTCAGAATATCTTCCTTTGTGTTCAGCAGAACAAACACATTCATACAGGTTTGGAACTACTTGAGGGAGAGTAAATGATGACAGAAACTTCATTTTTGGGTGAACTATCCCTTTAATAACGCTCTTCCAGCGCTAGAGGGCAGCAGAAGCTCAGGAACGCGTGAGTGACGCAGAGAGTGACGTCATCACGCAGCTGAAGCAGAAACGAGCAGCACTTTAACATTAGACTGCAGTCCTATCAGTCACCAGCAGCTGAATAATACTCACTTTATTTCTGTAATCCTCCTCATAGCCTAAGTAAACACTTTCAAATCAATCATGAGAGATGCATATTAATAGGGTATTTGAATAGAACATTTCTACATTAAATATAGTGCATTATCTACAGTAGACCACAGTCATATGAATGAATGAATGAATGAATACTATAGGGTTATTATATTTAACTACAACTAAAACTATAACTACAACTAAAACTTAAACTGATTTTGTTTTACCTAGTTTACAAGTGAAAAGGCAAAATTTCTAATTTTCAGCGTACTAAAATAATTAAACTAAATTTGCATTTCAGTTTTAGTTTAATTAGTTAATAAAAACTGCATATTTACAAAAATAATAAAGATTAAAAGAGCACACAACAAAATTACTAAAACCTGTAACTAAAATTTTATTCAATATAATAAGATAAAATAAAATAAATAAAACTACTTTGTGTTTATTTATTGATTGATTTATTACTATTTATAATTTGTATTTCTATTTATTGTTTTCTTTCTATTTTACATAGATGTTTGTTTCTTTTTGTTTCAATTATTATTATTTGTTTTTTCCTGTAAATAGAAATGCCTATAAATAAAGTATATAAAAAAACACACCAAAAAAAACACTTTGTGCATATTAGTTATCGTTAATTACAACTTAAACAATAATAATAATAAAAAATCATTACTTCAAATAAAATACATGTTTTTATAGGCAAAATGTCTTATTTTTATTTAGTTTACTTGTAATATAATGTAACTAAATAACAAACTAAAAGTAAAATAAAAATAAATAAAAAACTATATAAATGTATTTAGAAAAAAACTAATAGAAATGACAAAAGCACAACACAATAACTAAAACATCAACTAACATTACAATAAAAAATATAAAAATAAAAACAAATTCAAGCTTCTTTTAGATCACGCTCTTAAAAATAAAGCTGCTTAAAAGATTCTCCACAGCGATGCAATAGAAGAAGCTTTCAGTCAAAGAAGCATCTTTCTTATCTTTTTATAATCTGAAGAACCTTCTTTAACCACAAACAAGCTTTCTTCAGATGTTTAACATTATTGATGGAGCCATTTAGACAAAAAGGTTCTTCTATGTCACCTTTTTAATTTTAAGAGTGTAGATCTCAGTGATATTAAAATAACTGCACATGAAATCCAAACGGACTATTTTTGTCTTCATAATCTTTGATGTAATAACTTCCCTCTTTAGCTGACATCATCAATCCCCCTTCATTCAGAGACACTTTCAGAAGCTTGAGGCCTTGAAGGTGAGGTCTGAGATATAAAGGTGAGGTCACTCAGATCATTTGCTGGAGTGAAAACACACAGGTTTGCAAATGTTCATCAGAGTATTTGAGCTTGTGTGAGAAAATAAGCTTCCTCAAACGCATCTCGTGCTCTCTTCATTGTGCAGAATGATTTTAGGTCATTAGCGCTTTCAAATATTCCTACAATTATCTCTGATTTCCTCCTGTTTGGACTGTGTCTTGCCTCTCAGGCATTAATCAGAGCTTGTTTGATGTGTGTAATCCGCTAATATTGTTCAGTACGTAAACTCTGCCAGGCTTTTATTCAGCGGACATTATCGTGTCTCACAGCTTTGACTCCAGCACTGCAATTACACCCTCAACTGCTCCCATTAATTCAACACGCAGGAATTTCTGAGAGGAGAACGGCTCTCTCTGCATGAGCTGTCAGACCATTCTGATCCGGGTCCAGCTAATGTCTGGAGAAGACACGAGCCAGACTGGTCTGGGAACAGCAAAGCAGGCCATTCATGACACAGTTCTTTACAAATTATTAGAAAAATCATTTCAATTTAGAGAAATACATTTGGAAACAGTTTTAACTGATCCTTTAAAATTGCAATTGTCTATCAACATGAATGTGCCTTGCAGCAAATGTAGGTGTTCTGACTGATGTCTTACATTTTGGAATAAGGACAGTAGTTTAATCCACAAAAGTGGAAAAATACAGTGTCTTCTCTCTGCCACAGAAACGGTTTCACTACACTGTAAAAAATGACCGTGATTTTAACGGTAAAAAACTGTGAAAATGCTACAGTAAAAACCTGTTAAATGGTTAACATTCCTGTAAAATTTACAGGGAAAAAAAACATAAACAGACGTTCCCAGAGTTAAATTTACGGTATTTAACTGTAAATTTAAGTTAAAACCGTAAAACCTAAAATGTTGTTACCGTATTTTTTACGGTAGAATTCCGGCAACCACAGCTGCCGATTTTTTTTTTACAGTGTATATCTTTGGATGATGTCTGTAAAATTCTATTTAAAACTATCCCAGCTAACAGGAAACGTTCTCAGAATGTTCTGGAAAGGTTCTCTCAACGTTATGAACAAGTAACATTAATAGAACATTTCATTCAAGGTTATGTTTATATCTGGTTATATACTCTCTATATAATCGTGTATGTGACAAATAAAAAAATTATATTCTTCTTCTTCTATGTGGTCATTAATAATGTTCTCAAAATGTTATTTATACATTGTTCACAGAATGTTGTTTTATAAAAAGTTTTAGTTTGTGTAACATTTTTTCAAATGTATCTTGTTTTAGAACGTTCAGGGAACATTCAAAAGTAACGTTCTCATAACGTTTACAAAAGAATGTTTCTTTAACCTTTGCATGACCAATGTTTAAAAACCTGGATGTTTTGAACATTCAGAGAACATTCAAAAATAATGTTTTAATAATTTAATGGGAACGTTAGCAAAAAAGGTAGTTCACTCTCTGGCCATCCAAGATTAGGATGAGTTTGTTTCTTCATCGGGTTTGTAGAAATGTGTCTCTGCATCAGTGTCTCAGCAATGGATGCTCTGCAGTGAATGGGTGCCGTCAGAATGAGAGTCCAAACAGCTGATAAAAATATCACAATAATCCACACCACTCCAGTCCATCAGTTAACATCTTGAGAAGACAAAAGCTGAAACAAATCCATCATTAAGATGTTTTTTACTAAAATCCATAATCCATAATAACTCTTCCTCAGTGAAAAAGTCAATCTCCTGTTGTCTCTCACATCAAAATCCAGCCACATATTTGTTTAGAGCTGTTTTAGCTTGTAAACGCTGCTTGATCTGATGCAGATTTCTCTCCTGATTCAGACCAGAACACTTTTTCACTGGAGGAAGAGTTATTATGGATTATGGACTTGTATTATAACTCATCTACATCTTGGATGGTCTGAGGATGAGTACATTTTCAGGGTTTTTTCATTTTTGGGTGAACTATTCCTTTAATATCCTTGTCAGATTATATGGTGGATAGCAATAGTTGCTACAGTCTGATTGGTCAGTTTTCAGAGGCGGGGCTTCATGGATCAATTTTGAGAGAAACACACTGCATTCCTCCTGTTCCATTTCTTTTGCACTGACTATTATATAAAATGAAAGTGGTTTGCATAATTTCCAGAACATCCTTTTTGTGGACATTCATGGCTTTGCAGTCCATTCATTTCCTCTGAATGCATAATCAATCTTTGTGTTATTTTCTGACAGATCCGGTTTGTGTAGGCTGAGGTCCGTCCGGCGCGGAGAGAACGGGGCCTGCGGCGCTCCGGCACAGACTGGGAACATCAGCCTAGTAAATATTCAATTTAAAGGATTCCCAGATAAGAGTGTCTGAAAAACGGAGGCAGCGGCCATTCTTCTTGATAAGAAAAGACGCCACCATCTGCAGGGAGAGAGATAGTGAACTCCTACAACAAACCAGAGAGAGAGAGAAGCTGCTCACAGAGGACAGTTCTTACAGCTTCTGGAAATTCAAAAAAGAAATGTATTTTCACCTGAGAAAGGCTGTAGACAGAATTGAACTTGACAGGCCAGTTCACAAATATAAAAAAAGCACTCTTTCTTTTTCATCCTTATTTTTTCTGCTGCTGTATGGAGGAAAATTATTGAAATTCTGTCATCATTAACACACCTGCATGTCTTAATCAGCATTTTTGTCTTTTGTCGTGTCTTTATTTCCTGTAAAACATTCTTAAAATGTTACTTCTGTAAACTGTTGCTTTTAAAATTGTTACATTCTTAAGATGTTTCTTCTGCAAACGTTAAGTTTTTTAAAAGTTACATTCTTAAAACATTACTTTTGGAAATTGTTACATTTTAAAATTGTTAAATTCTTAAAACACATTACTTCTGTAAATTGCTACTTTTAAAATCGTAACATTCTTAGGACGTTACTTCTAGAAACTGCTACTTTTAAAATCGTAACATTCTTAAGACGTTACTTCTAGAAACTGCTACTTTTAAAATCGTAACATTCTTAGGACGTTACTTCTAGAAACTGCTACTTTTAAAATCGTAACATTCTTAGGACGTTACTTCTAGAAACTGCTACTTTTAAAATCGTAACATTCTTAGGACGTTACTTCTGGAAACTGCTACTTTTAAAATCGTAACATTCTTAGGACGTTACTTCTAGAAACTGCTACTTTTAAAATCGTAACATTCTTAGGACGTTACTTCTAGAAACTGTTACTTTTAAAATCGTAACATTCTTAGGACGTTACTTCTGGAAACTGTTACTTTTAAAATCGTAACATTCTTAAGACGTTGCTACTTTTAAAATCGTAACATTCTTAAGACGTTGCTACTTTTAAAATCGTAACATTCTTAGGACGTTACTTCTAGAAACTGCTACTTTTAAAATCGTAACATTCTTAGGACGTTACTTCTAGAAACTGCTACTTTTAAAATTGTAACTTTCTTAGGACGTTACTTCTAGAAACTGCTACTTTTAAAATCGTAACATTCTTAAGACGTTACTTCTGGAAACTGCTACTTTTAAAATCGTAACATTCTTAGGACGTTACTTCTAGAAACTGTTACTTTTAAAATCGTAACATTCTTAGGACGTTACTTCTGGAAACTGTTACTTTTAAAATCGTAACATTCTTAGGACGTTACTTCTAGAAACTGCTACTTTTAAAATCGTAACATTCTTAAGACGTTACTTCTGGAAACTGCTACTTTTAAAATTCTTAACGTTATTCTTAGAAACGTTACTTCTAGAAACTGTTACTTTTAAACGTTATCGTAAAATTCTTAGGACGCTACTTTTAAAATTACATTCTTAAGACGTTACTTCTAGAAACTGCTACTTTTAAAATCGTAACACTTCTTAGGACGTTACTTCTAGAAACTGACTTTTAAAATCGTAACATTCTTTTAAGACGTTACTTCTGGAAACTGCTACTTTTAAAATTACATTCTTAGGACGTTACTTCTAGAAACTGCTACTTTTAAAATCGTAACATTCTTAGGACGTTACTTCTAGAAACTGCTACTTTTAAAATCGTAACATTCTTAGGACGTTACTTCTGGAAATTGCTACTTTTAAAATCGTAACATTCTTAGGACGTTACTTCTGGAAACTGTTACTTTTAAAATCGTAACATTCTTAGGACGTTACTTCTAGAAACTGCTACTTTTAAAATCGTAACATTCTTAGGACGTTACTTCTAGAAACTGTTACTTTTAAAATCGTAACATTCTTAGGACGTTACTTCTGGAAACTGTTACTTTTAAAATCGTAACATTCTTAGGACGTTACTTCTAGAAACTGCTACTTTTAAAATCGTAACATTCTTAAGACGTTACTTCTGGAAACTGCTACTTTTAAAATCGTAACATTCTTAAGACGTTACTTCTGGAAACTGTTACTTTTAAAATCGTAACATTCTTAGGACGTTACTTCTGAAAAAGTTTTAGTTTGTGTAACATTTTTTCAAATGTATCTTGTTTTAGAACGTTCAGTGAACATTCAAAAGTAACGTTCTCATAACGTTTACAAAAGAATGTTTCTTTAACCTTTGCATGACCAATGTTTAAAAACCTGGATGTTTTGAACATTCAGAGAACATTCAGAAATAATGGTTTAATAATTTAATGGGAACGTTAGCAAAAAAGGTAGTTCATCCTCAGGTCGTTCAAGATTAGGATGAGTGTGTTTCTTCATCAGGTTTGTAGAAATGTGTCTCTGCATCAGTGTCTCAGCAATGGATCCTCTGCAGTGAATGGGTGCCGTCAGAATGAGAGTCCAAACAGCTGATAAAAACATCACAATAATCCACACCACTCCAGTCCATCAGTTAACATCTTGAGAAAATCGTAACATTCTTAGGATGTTACTTCTAGAAACTGCTACTTTTAAAATCGTAACATTCTTAAGACGTTACTTCTGGAAACTGCTACTTTTAAAATCGTAACATTCTTAGGACGTTACTTCTAGAAACTGTTACTTTTAAAATCGTAACATTCTTAGGACGTTACTTCTAGAAACTGCTACTTTTAAAATCGTAACATTCTTAGGACGTTACTTCTAGAAACTGCTACTTTTAAAATTGTAACATTCTTAAGACGTTACTTCTAGAAACTGCTACTTTTAAAATCGTAACATTCTTAAGACGTTACTTCTGGAAACTGCTACTTTTAAAATCGTAACATTCTTAAGACGTTACTTCTGGAAACTGCTACTTTTAAAATCGTAACATTCTTAGGACGTTACTTCTAGAAACTGCTACTTTTAAAATCGTAACATTCTTAGGACGTTACTTCTGGAAACTGCTACTTTTAAAATCTTAACATTCTTAGGACGTTACTTCTAGAAACTGCTACTTTTAAAATCGTAACATTCTTAGGACGTTACTTCTAGAAACTGCTACTTTTAAAATCGTAACATTCTTAGGACGTTACTTCTAGAAACTGCTACTTTTAAAATCGTAACATTCTTAGGACGTTACTTCTAGAAACTGCTACTTTTAAAATCGTAACATTCTTAGGACGTTACTTCTAGAAACTGCTACTTTTAAAATCGTAACATTCTTAAGACGTTACTTCTGGAAACTGCTACTTTTAAAATCGTAACATTCTTAAGACGTTACTTCTGGAAACTGCTACTTTTAAAATCGTAACATTCTTAAGACGTTACTTCTGGAAACTGCTACTTTTAAAATTGTAACATTCTTAGGACGTTACTTCTAGAAACTGCTACTTTTAAAATCGTAACATTCTTAGGACGTTACTTCTAGAAACTGCTACTTTTTAAAATCGTAACATTCTTAGGACGTTACTTCTAGAAACTGTTACTTTTAAAATCGTAACATTCTTAGGACGTTACTTCTAGAAACTGCTACTTTTAAAATCGTAACATTCTTAGGACGTTACTTCTAGAAACTGCTAGTTAAAAAAAAAAAAAAAAATTATTCCTTTTTAGAGCTGCATGAACATTCTGCTAAATCTCTGTTTGTGTTCCATACAAAAAAAACTCATAACATTTACATTTACATTTAGTCATTTGGCAGACGCTTTTATCCAAAGCGACTTACAATTGGGGAGTACATAAAGCGATTCATCTTGAAGAGGCAATCAGACAGAGGACGTGCTCGTAACACCAAGTCTAAGTCATTGTTCAAATAAGTACAAGCTAGCAAGGGAAGGAGAGAAAGATAAAGGGAAAGATTTTTTTTTTTTTTTTTTTTTTTAAAGTTTAGGATGAAGTCAAGTAGTACCGAAAGAGATGAGTCTTCAGTTGTTGCTTGAAGATTGACAGGGATCCAGCATTCCGGATAGGGGTGGGAAGATTATTCCACCATCCAGGAATGGTGAATGAGAATGTTCTGGAGAGTGATTTTGAGCCTCTCTGTGATGGTACCACAAGGCGTCGCTCACTAGCAGATCTCAGACTTCTGGAGGGGATGTAGATTTGTAATAGTGCGTGGAAGTAGGAGGGTGCTGAGCCTGTGGTCGTTCTGTATGCAAGCATCAGTGTCTTGAACTTGATGCGAGCTGCCACTGGTAGCCAGTGCAGTGAGATGAAGAGAGGTGTAACATGGGTTCTTTTGGGCTCATTGAAGACCAGTCGTGCCGCTGCATTCTGAATCATTTGTAGAGGTTTGATTGTGTTTGATGGAAGACCAGCCAGAAGGGCATTGCAGTAGTCCAGCCTAGAAACGACAAGGGCCTGGACAAGAAGTTGCGCAGCATGCTCTGTCAGGAAGGGCCTGATTTTTCTGATGTTGTGTAGCGCAAACCTGCAAGATCGAGCAGTCTTTGCAATGTGCTCTTTGAAGGTCAGCTGGTCATCAAAGATTACACCAAGATTTCTGACCGAAGTTGATGGGGTAATTATTGATGTGCCTAATTGAATCGAGAAGTCATGCTGTAGAGTCGGAGTGGCAGGGACGACAAGTAGCTCAGTCTTTGCCAGGTTGAGCTGTAGGTGATGTTCTTTCATCCATGCCGAGATGTCCGCCAGGCTTGGCCAAACTCATAAGTCTTATGAGTTTGGAACAACATTAATGATAATGAGTTTTAAGTCTAATTCTTCCACTAATCTTGAAATATTTGTTCTCTCTTAAATTCAAGTTTATTTGTATAGTGCTTTTTGCACCAAATATAGTTTCAAAGCAGCTTTACAGTTCTGTTATGTCATTATGGAATTAATATGCAGCTATAAATTCTGACATATTTGTATGTCAATCCAAGCAACACCAAGGTCATGGGTTGAGTTCCCAAGCAATGCATGAACCGATCAATTGTGCATCTTGAATGCTACGTTAATGTAAGTCACTTTGGCCAAATGCATCAGTGTAAATGCAAATAATCACAAAGCATCTGTGTGATTTAAATAAGCAGCATTTACACAGTGACCTGTTCAAGCAGTAACGTCTGATTGAGGTCAGGGATTGATCGTCTCTTTATCTCTCTCTGCTCATGTCCTGCTTCACTCTCATCTGCATTTCTGCACTCAGAAGAGAATTATAAACGGCTGCCGGAGGCTTCAGGTCGATGTAGTATTTACAGTGTGTGTGTGTGTGTGTGTGTGCAGGTGAGCGCTGCTGCTGACTGACAGATAAGACGCTCTCTGATAACACGCTCCGTCTGTGACCCTCCAGAGTTTGTTGAATTTACGTGGAGCTGTATCTGGAATGAGTCGGGTGATCATCATTTAGTCAGCTGGAAAAAAGAGGATAATGATGTGCCATTCACTGATGGGAGGATTGGGGAAGACTGACAAACAAAAGGTTTTTAAAGGAAAAGTTCATCCCAAAATTAAAATTCTGTTATTTTTAACTCACAATAAATGTTTTTTTTTTCTACATCCAGTTACAATGGCAAAAGTTAACAGTATTTGGCATCAGTGATTGATGGGGATTTCCAAAGGCCAATTCAGAAATAATTACACTTGTTTGGGCGTCTTGACTCCACTATGTGACATCTATATTTCAACATACTGTATTTTAGGCCTTTTAATAATGTCCATGATTTTGTTATGTGGTGCAACATAGAAATTCCATCATAATGTGTGATTCTACATTAATAGTTTTTAATTATGAAATATGATGCATTTCTATATTGATTAAATGGAATTAATCAGAATATTGAGAATTAATTGGAAAAGTGGCCTGAAAATTGACTGATGACACTTCATATTCTGCAAATGATTGTTTTTTAATGAAAGATTTAAAACAAAGGAAGTGGATATAAATAATAACTAATAATAAATAATAAAAATAACATTCTTAAAGAATTACGGTTGGTCCCAATTCTAAATATATGTTAATAGGCATGCTTTTATGATACTTGAATGGTTCTTTAACAACATTTTTACTGCAAAAAATATTTTATTACTTAGAATTTTTGTCTTGTTTTCCAGAACAAATATCTAAACATTCTTAAATCGATATGCATTTACTTGAGAAGGAACATTTATGATATTAAGTCTTGTTCAGTGAAAAATGTATCAAAATTTGACCCCCAAAGGGGTCAGAAAAATGATCTTGTTTTCCCTTTGAATAAAGTTAATTTTTCTGGCCCAACTGACTGATATTTTTCTTGTTTTAAGCACTTAGTTTTTATCATTTTCACTGTACAACTTAAAATCTTAAGTATTTTTCTTCTCAAGTAAATATCATAATTTAAGATATTTGTACTGTAAAGCAGGACAAAACATAATTGTATTTAAAATCTTTGTTCCACAAATGAAAGTAATTGCACAAGCAAACAATGACAGAATTGTGATTTTTGGCTGAACTTTAACTCCTCTATAAAGACCCGAGAGATTCAAATCAGTGCTGCTTTTTATCATTCAGAAAGTCCATTTGCAGCACAATTAGATTGCACAGGCTGTTTTGTGCACACATATTAAAAGCACGTCTGAGACATTTTGATAAATTGAAAGCATTAAGTGGTTTTCAGCCCTCAGAGATTTTCATTACGATCAAGAGAAACGTCCTGAGGTTAGACAGAGAGAAACGCACAGACTCAGCCGTGGCTGGAGGATTGAGAGCAGACGAGCCTCATGAACATCATAACACCGCTTACAGTGATGAATGCTGCTGCTGGGAAACTGATACAGACACAATCTGTGATCTCTTCTGGAGAAAACACTAGATTGGGATTTTGATGAAGTGACTCTGTCAAAAGCACTCAGTGTGTGTGAGAGTTGTTCATCACACACACACACACACACACACACACATACACATACTCTCCCTCACACATACACACTCACTCACTCACACACACACACTCTCTCACACACACACTCTCTCTCACACACACACACACACACACACACACACACACACACACACACACACACACACACACACACACACACACACACACACACACACACACACACACACACACACACACACACACACACACACATACACATACTCTCCCTCACACATACACACTCACTCACTCACACACACACACTCTCTCACACACACACTCTCTCTCACACACACACACACACACACACACACACACACATACACACACACACACACACACATGTTGGTTTTTGTGGTTTACGGGGACTCTCCATAGGCGTAATGGTTTTTATACTGAACAATGTGTGTGTGCTATTGCCCTACACCACCCTACACCTAAACTTAGCCCTCACATGAGACTGTGTGCATCTTTAGATTTTCAAAAAAACACCATTTAGTATGTTTTTTAAGCCTTTTGAATTACGGGGACATAGGCAGTGTCCTCATAAACCACCTTCAAATTGTAATACCTCTGTCATACCCATGTTATTATACAAATTTGTGTCCTCATAAACCACATAAACCCGCCACACACACACACACACACACACACACACACACACACACACACACACACACACACACACACACACACACACACACACACACATACTCTCACTCACACATACACACTCACTCACTCACACACACACACTCTCTCACACACACACACACACACACACACACACACACACACACACACACACACTCACATGGACCTTTTGAGGAGAGATCTGAAAATATGGCATCTTGACTTCACTATGTGAGCGTCTCTAGTTTAACATACTGTATTTTTGACCATTTAAGGATCATGTGAATAAATGCCTATGATTTTATTCTGTGGTGCAACATAGAAATTTCATCATAATATGTGATTCTACTGATGCATTATGAAATTTAATGCATTTTCAACAACAGAACACTGAGAGCTGATTTGAAAAGTGGCCAGAAAATGCTGCAATTAATTTTATTTAAACGCAAGATTCAAAACAAGGAAGTGGCTATAAATAATAATGAAAAATAAATAATACAAATAATAATCTTAAATAATTACATTTGGTCCCTAACCTAAATATATTAAATTACTATTATGACTCATGCTTTTATGATTCTTTAATGGTTCTTTACAACATTTTTTTTTTCTCGGATGCATTGTATTCTTGTTTTCCAATACAAATATATATATATAAAATATCTAAACATTCTTACATTAAGATGCATTTACTTGAGAAGGAAAATTATGACGTGAGATATTAAGTCTTGTTTTGTGATAAAACAAGACCATTTGGCCAAACAACATTTAAGAGTAACGCCAATAAATGTCTATTTATTTGTTCTGTGGTGCAACATAGAAATGCCATCATAATCTATGATCCAACAAGACTTCATTATTAGATTTTAATTATGAAATATGATGCATTTTCATCAGAATATTAAGAATTAATTGGAAAAGTTGCCAGAAAATTGACTGATGGTGCTGTTTGCTGCAATTTATTTTATTTAAATTAAAGATTCAAAACAAGGAAGCGGATATAAATATTAAACAATACAAATAAATAGATTCGGTCCCAAACCTAAATATATGTTATTAATCATGCTTTTATGACACTTTAATGGTCCTTTAATGCTTTTTTTTTTCTTTTTCAAAGATGCATTTACAGTATAAAAGTGTTGCGTGAACAGGGCCAAATGTGTGCCCTAAGCAGGATTGTATAGTTGTGCCCCCTCTACCAAATATTATGTTATTAAACACCTACTATAGGGGTCGAAATAGAACTTTAATAAAATATAAAAGTAAATAAATAAATTGTAATTAAATTGTATTATTTACAAATTACAATTGTAGCTCTAAACAGTTACCTATTATTTTATTAATACAGTTGCCTGATTGATTTTATAGTCTCAAGCATTCAGAAATCACACAAAAGAATATTAAGCAGTTTTACTATGATAAAATCATGGTTCATTTGTTTTTTTTGTTGAAGAAATTATAGAGGCTGTGTCATCTATAGCAAAAAGGTGGCCAAAAATGAAAGATTAAGTGGATATCTGAATTAAATATTTGGTCAATAGTCTATTAAACAAGGATTTGATCGTCCTGTAAGTGTAACAGCAGAATTTAGGCCTTTGGCTCCCTTTGCAGGCATTTGTAATAACATGGTAATGTACATAAATTGTTTATTTTGTATTACATTATGTATTTTAACGGTGTTATTCAATGAAACCATAATTAACCAATCATTATTGCCTCATTGTATTTATGTAATGCATTTTAAGTCATTATAAAGGCTGTTGTTGGCTTAGGTCTGTTTTTATAACCACAAAAAAATATTATCTTAATACTTCTTTGTAAATTATTATTTGAAGTAACAAAACCATGGTTAATTTGCGGTTACCATAGCTACAAGAACCGTGATTTTTGGTTTTATTCTTGTTCCAAGGGAACATGGAAACTCAGAGAGAATATTATTCGTTGGTGGTGGTGAAATTATTACCAACATTAAAACACGTTATTAACATCAACAGCCAAAAAAGTTTAACAGGAGGACTATGAATGTAGGCTACCTGAAAGTGATGCACGGGCATCATCTTTTTTTCTTTTTCTTTTCTCGGCACCGGATTGCTGATGTTTCACGAGCATAGTTGTCCATCAATTATGACCATTTACATTGAGCCGCAATCATAAGGTGCTACCGGGCACGGATGCGGGAATGGCGCATCAGGTTCTTTTTTTTTTTTTTTTTGAGCAACTGGGATGGTGCCCATGCCCCCCGTCCCCCAGGGAGTTGGTGCCGTACCCAGACTGCATACTCTGCTTATAGGGAGCGGCTGTACTGTGCATGAAGATGAAAATTGCATGAGATATTAAGTCTTGTTTTGTGAAAACTCAAGGCCTTTTTGGCCAAACATTTAAGAATCATGTCAATAAATGTTTGTTTTGTGGTGCAACAGAAATTCCACCATAATCTGTGATTCTGAATGAATTCAACATTAGTTTTTAATTATTAATTATGATGCATTTCCAACAGAACATTGAGAATTGATTGGAAAAGTTGCCAGAAATTTGACTGACGGCACTATTTCGCATGCTACAATTGATTTTAATGAAAGATTTCAAAACACAGATGTGAATAAGTCACTTTCATGTTGACTTGAAAAAAATAATATTCCCATTTTGAAAGCGTCCATGAGGACCAAAGAACATGTTGTTGACTGAAAATGCTCTGCCTGTCATGAAACGTTTTTCTACTTCTTAAGATGGAAATTGCTTTTTTCCCCACAAACATTCTGCCAGACTAGATGTTTGCTTTTCCAGAAGATTATTCATCTCAGAGATGCAATCGAGCATTATGATGGTGACATTATGTAATCGAGGTTAGGTTAGTTCAGTCTGCAGGTAGAAGCTTATCAGGGTGAATGTAATTAAATCAACCGTCCCTCAAATAAATCCCTCAAAAGACGACTGTAATACGACGTGCCGCTCTATCGGAACAGAACGTTTTGTCCGGATGAAAGCGCTTGAACTCCTCACAGGAAAGTTGCACACGGTGACAGTTTCTGTGCGGTTAAAACCACAGAGAAAGCATGAGGAGCAAACGCTTTATTTGCACAGAAGCTGCACACTGAAGCTCTGAAGAACTGTCAGTCTTGAGCTGCATGCTGCTGCGTTTGGTTTTGCTGAGGTTAGAAATAATACAATAAAAACTGAAAAACACTCCTATCTCAAACTGCATCTTAACAAGGTTTTTACCGGCTCTCTAATAAAACAACAAAACATCTTTCCAGAAGCACGAGACATTATGAAGCATGTGAAATCATCTCACTTCGACATCCATCTGAGATGTTTGCTTGCTTCTAGATCAGTTCTAGTATCGGGGAACCAGTAACATCAGTAGTTTTATTCATAGATATAATATGCATGAATTGATTGCCTTAAATTTGACCTGTTATATTGTTTAAATTACAGTTTTGCATTTGGCATGAGCTTTGGTTCATGCATTCCCTGGAAATGCATGTCTGATTATATCAAAGTCACTGAATTAAATTAGTGATGTTGCATGCTCAGAATCAAGATTTAAACTCAAATCAAGACTGTGATGTGCATGCTTATTTGTGGGTTGGTTATAAACATTTCTAAATGTTCAGCTCTCAAAATCTATCTGAACATGATCTTTATCAGCTCTCTAATAAAACAACAAAGCATCTTATGAAGCTGTTATGAAGCGTCTGAAATCACTTTGACATCCATCTGAGATGTTTGCATGCTTCTGGACCACATTTCACCAAAGAAAAAGCGGTTTTAGGACAGATTGGCTTCAAATTAAAACCTGCTGGTCTCTGCAGTTATACCAGTATTTTAGTCATATACGTACATATTGATTGCATTAAATTTGACTTGTTATATATTTAAATAATGCTTAAATTGCATTTACATTACATTTATGCATTTAGCAAATTAATACATTTATCCAACTGCATTCCAGTTTTTAGTCAGCTCATGCATTCCCTGGAAATGTGAAGACACTGAATTAAACTAGTGATGCTGCATGCTCAAAATCAAGATTGAAACTCAAATCAAGACTGTGATGTGCATGTGTATTTGTGGGTTGGTTATGAGCTGGGTCAGCTCTCAAACTCCACCTTAACACGATCTTTATCAGCTCTCTAATAAAACATCTTTCCAGCAGCTCGAGCCATTATGAAGCATCTGATATCATCTCCATCTCACTTGCATGTCCATCTGAGATGTTTGCATGGATCTGGACCGGTTTCCACCAAAGAACGTGGTTCTGGGTCAGAAAATTGGCTCCACACTAAAACCAGTAGTTTTAGACATAAATACAAATATTTTTGCTTGTTGTATTTTTAAATAATGTTTAAATTGCACTTTAAATTTAATTTATGAATTTAGCAAACCAACAGCGTTCTAGTTTTTTAATCAGTTCATGCATTTCCAGGGAACGCTCGTCTGATTATATCTAAGAATTAAATTGCATGCTCAAAACATGGATTTAAACTCCTAAATCAAGACTGTGATGTGCATGTTTATTTGTGGGTTGGTTATGAGCTGGGTCAGCTCTCAAACTCCATCTTAACCTGATCTTTATCAGCTCTCTAATAAAACAACACAGCATCTTTCCAGCAGAACGACCTTTTATGAAGCATCTGAAATCATCTCCATCTGACTTTGAAGCCCATCTGAGACGATTGCATTGATCTAGGCTGCGTTTCCCAGAAGCATCGTAAGCCTAAGTTGATTGTAGCTCCATTGGTTTCAATGGGTCTACAAAGTACTTAAGCTTACGATGCTTTTGGGAAACGCAGCCCTGGACTGGATTGCAACAAAGAATTTGGTTCTGCGTCAGAAAGTTGGCTCCACATTAAAACCTGAACCACACTAAACCAGTAGTCATAAATACAAATACTTCTAGTTGTATTTTTAAATAATGTTTAAATTGCACTTATGTGCATTTAGCAAATGTATGCTTTTTTTCCAACAGTGTTCCAGTTTTTTAATCAGTGCATGCATTTCCAGGGAACGCTCTTATGATTATATTTAAGAATTTAATAGCATGCTCAAAACCTGGATTTAACTCCTAAATCAAGACTGTGATGTGCATGTGTATTTGTGGGTTGGTTATGAGCTGGGTCAGCTCTCAAACTCCATCTTAATAAAACAACACAGCATCTTTCCAGCAGAACAACCTTTTATGAAGCATCTGATATCATCTCCATCTCACTTTGATGTCCATCTGAGATGTTTGCATGGATCGGACCGGTTTAAACCAAAGAATGTGGTTCTGGGTCAGAAAACTGGCTCCACACTAAAACCAGTAGTTTTAGACATAAATACAAATACTTTTGCTCGTCGTATTTTTAAATAATGTTTAAATTGCACTTTAAATTACTTTTATGCATTCCAGTTTTTTAATCAGTTCATGCATTTCAAGGGAACGCTCATCTTAATATGTCTAAGAATTAAATTGCATGCTCAAAACCTGGATTTAAACTAAATCAAGACTGCAAGTGATGTGCATGTGTAAGTTGGTTATGAACTAAAATGTTCTTATCGTTCAGCTTTCAAGTCAGTCAGGCTGTTTCTAAGAGAGTTTCGGTGCAAGCGATCATCTTTAATGATCCTCAGAGACAGACTCTCTTCGCCTGCGGCTCGGTCAGAATCTCAGACGAGTCTACAGATCGTTTCTCCACCGTCTGTGAAGCTTCTCCTCCATTCCTCTCCTCCCACAAGCCATTCTCCGGAGGCTGGTAGCCCGGTTCCAGCGGGTCCAGCGGGTCTTTGGAGAGCAGGATGCTGATGGATGGAAGCGTCCGGTGGACGGTCACCTCCGAATCGCCTCCCTCTTGGCTCTCCCAGACCTCTCGCAGACCCTTGTACTGCAGTTTGGTCATCTGATGGAGGCCGCCGAGCTTTCTTTTCATGATCTCGGCACACGTGATGGTTTTGGTCACGGCCCGTCCGGACCCGGTGAACACGACCTGCCTCAGTCCGGTTTGACCGGTGTTCCGGGCGTCGTTCTGCATGCGTGCCATTGCAAAACCCATGAGATTGCGAATCTTGCTGCCCTCCTTCACCCTCATTTCCAGCACACCTGCCGGCAGGCCAGGGAACGGACACGTGCTTTCCTCTTCGATCCGACACACTTTCTTAAACCCGCCTGTGTGAGTCTGTTTAAGCAAAGGCGACGAGACGTTTGCAGTCTGACCCGGAACGGACAGAGGGGCGTCCGGATCGATGCTGAGCTCCATAGGTAGTGATTTTAAATCATCTTAAACGCTCAAATTGCATGCAATTTCCCGAAATCATCTGTGATTAGTGTCCTGCACTTGAACCAGAAGAACACGGAAACATAAACAGACAAAATGAACTGAAAAACGTCTTGCTTGACATGCATGTGAATTACCCACGTGTCCTTTTAAAAGCAGCATCCAACTTTTTTCTCCTAGATTTGAACTTCTGGAAATGAAGTGGCAATTCCTCCGAGGTGTTCTGGACACACTTACTTCTGCGGGATGATCCAGTTAAAGATCCAGCTCTTGTCTTGGGTTCCTCCTCTTCTCTCCTGTTGTCCTTTGCACTTTGCGGATGTAGTCTTTGGAGTGCATCTTCCTATCTTTCACTGTCCTCTTCTGTTTCTCGTCTTCCTCCACGTGCCGGCGGAGCTGGAGTCTGTCTGTTTCTCGCCCGGCACTCGTGCTGCCTCGTAAATGCTGGTGGGGGGGGATGAACAAGAGAGAGAGAGAGAGAGAGAGAGAGAGAGAGAGAGAGGGGGTCAGCCTTCTTAAAGCAACAGTAACCTCAAATCCCAAATGAACAATATTATTAAACAAACACTTCTATAGTGGGCCTTTTATCAAGGGAAATACTTTCTTCTGTTGAAAATGGGAGAATGCACTGTGTTAAATCACAAATGCACTCTCTCCTCCTGAAAGACATGCACTGATGTACACTTATTTCATCTTCAATTTAGTTTCTGATCTAAATTTTATCCATTGACATGACTAACAAGATAGAAAAGGTTCATGCTTATTTTAACAAATAAAATATATATAAAAAGTCGATTACATTCATATATATATATATATATATAGAGAGAGAGAGAGAGAGAGAGCGAGAGAGAGAGAGAGAGAGAGAAATAACATGCGAAAATAACAATGTAAAATGTATTTATATTAAATAGAAAATTTATTCAAATCATGCGTGTGTGTGTGTGTGTGTGAGAGTGTGTGCATGTATTTTCTATTAAAAGTGTCACTATTTTGTGAATGTTTCTTCTAAAAGCAGTTTACAACTTAAAAATACCCAAACACACACACACACACACACACACACACACAGAGAGAGACACACACACACAGAGAGAGACACACACACACACACACACACACAGAGACACACACACACGTTTGTTTTGTGAAAAGTGGGCACATCCCATAGGTGTAATGGTTGTTATACTGTACCAAACTGTATGTGCTATTGCCCTACACCTAAACTTAGCCCTCACAGGAGACTGTGCATTTCTACTTTCCCCCCAAAAAACTCACTCTGTATGATTTATAAGCGTTTTGAAATATGGAGACATGGGGCAATATCCTCATAAGTCACCTTCACCTTGTAATACCAGTCATACCTGTGTCATTACACAAATTTATGTCCTCATTTGTCACACACACACACACACACACACACACACACACACACACACACACACACACACACACTTTATTTTAATATATTCATTTACTTTCTATTAAATCTAAGCATATCTAATATATATATATATATTTTTCAATTATAACATGCACATCAATTTGTTTAAACTTGTTCCAGCATGATCTCATACTATATATATATATATATATATATAAATCATGCTATATTGAAAGATCCCACCATCTTTTAATATAAAGTGACACCGGTGATAAACTCTGCAGATGGTCCTGTAGCTTTAAAAACTAAGCCAGCAGCTGTAAAGCAACTTTGCTGATCCGTTTAAAGGACGTCCGGTGCAGGAACTGGAGGAACGCTGACAATTAAAGCAGAGTTCTGGAACAGAGCCACTCGGGCTCAGAGAGACACATTTCCAGCAGGTGAATGAAGGTGTGAATGAAATGAGCTGAAAACACCCTTCACAGGGCAGATGAAAGTCAGACTGCTAAATGTGCTGCGGTTGGCCTTTAGCCCTCGACATGCATTTGGCTATTACCATTTGCATAATGTGATGTTAATGGTCTTTATACAGGAGGAATCCTGGGACGTTCATAGACGTCTCATCATTCGAGGATAAAATGTAATGGATTTTTATCACCTGCGCACACATGAGTTATTTGGCAACATCTATCCTTTTCTTCCCACCATTTAATCCGAATTTAATTAACCTATGATCTTAAATGAGCTTAGCTTGATTTTTCTCGTCTGTGTTTTTCATTTTTCATTCTGCTGTAAAGCACTTTGAATCACTATTGTCCATGACATTCACATTAATACATTTTGCAGGCGCTTTTATCCAAAGCAACTTGCATTCATTTTTATGAGTTAATGCATTCCCTGGGAATCGAACCCATGACCTTGGTGTTGCTAGCGCTGTGATCAACTATTTGAGCTACAGGAATGCTTGAAAACACTATGAAATATACTTAATAAAACAAAGTTCTGATTGGATGAGCTTTATATAAACCCTGCAATAAGTTTTACATATTTGTTTACATGTGCATTTACTCCGAATGAAACTTCAGCGCATGCACAGTGAGCATAATTGTCATTTTTGACTTGAATATAAAGGAATAAAAATGGTAATTGCAACTTAATTATCTCATAATTCTGAATTTTTCCTTGCTATTCTATGTTCACTATATCTCAAAATTTGCAGATTTTTTCTTCAATTCTGAGAATTTGCGAGGAAAAAAGTAAAAACTGTAAAATAAAAAGTTTTTTTTATTATAATTTTTTTTATTCTGTGGCAGAAACAAGCTTCCAAAAAAATAATAAAAATCATGCTTTGGTAAGTACAAATTTTGACTATAAAAGTCATAATTATGACATACTAAGTCATATGAGATAAAAAAATTGACATAAGAAGTCATAATTATAACTTTAAAATGAGTGACATACTAATTTATAACATACTAATTGAAAATTGTATGGCATACTAAATGACATCCTAATTACCATATAATATATATAACCATAATCGAAATTATGAGATAAAAAGGCAAAAAAAAAAAAAATCCTATTTTTTTTTATTATGACAATTATGAATTAGTGTCAATTTCAATTTTTAAATTCATAATTTTTACTTTTTATCTCATAATTATGACTATATATGAAAATTTAGACTTAGTATTTCATAATTAGCCTATGAATTTTTATGTCAATTTCTACTTGGTATATCATAATTTCAACTTTTTATCTAATCATTATGACTGAGCATGTCAATTTTGACTTAGTATGTCATAATTATGACTTCTTGTCAATTAGTGTGTCATAATTTTGACATGTAAAGTCATAATTGAGATAAAAAGTTGAAATTAAGACAAGACATTGGCAAGTAATAATTATGTCGAAATTATGATATATACTAGGTTATATGACAAGTTAAAATTGACATAATTGTCATTGTCATAATAATGAGATAAAAAGGTGACGTTATGACATTAAAAGTAAAAAAGATGAGATAAAAAAGCAAAAATTTACTATTTATATCATAATTTAGATTTTTTTAATCCTGTAATTATGATTTAGTATTTCAATTTCGATTTTATCTCATAATTATGACTTAGTATGTCAGTTTCGACTTTTAAAATAAATTTCAATTTAGTAATAATTTCGACTTGATATGTCATAATTTCAACTTTTTATCTCATAATTATGACTTAGCATGTCAATTTTGACTTAGTATGTCATAATTATGACTTCTTGTCAATTAGTGTCATAATTTTGACATGTAAAGTCATAATTGAGATAAAAAGTTGAAATTATGACATATCAAGTCGAAATTATTACTAAATTGAAATTGAAATTGAGAGTGACAACGGCAAGTAATAATTTTGACTTTAAAATCAGAAGAAAGGTCGAAATTATGATATACTAGGTTATATAATATCAAGTTGAATTTATGATAAAGTCAAAATGATGGCAAAAAAAAATTACTATTTATATCTTGTTCGATTTTTTTTTTTTAAATCCTATAATTATGACTTAGTATGTCAATTTTGATTTTTTTAAATCATAATTTTGACTTAGTATGTCATAATGTTGACTTTTATCTCATAATTGTGATTTTTAAAGTAACAATCATGACTTATCAAATGCATGATATTTTTTCTTACATGGCATAATTTGGCCTTCCATATATAGACATTACAATGACAGGATAACGTTAAAGTAACAACGTTTATATGAGCTCAGCTTTGCTCACCTTGAACAAAATCCCAGTCCTGATGTTTCCTCTTTCTTCTCTGGCGTGGTATTCAGCGCTGAGTTATTTGGGTTCGTCAGCTCTGGTTAGCTCGGTGTGCGCTGTCACTTAAGCAGATGATCAGCTGAGACAGCAGAGGTTCAGCGGGCCCGTCCCAGCGGAGGACAGCGGGACAGAATGAGAGACGACAGATCATTCAGCCTGAACCAATGGACTGTCTGAACGAGAACGACCAATTCTCAGGAGGACAACAGGGAGGGTTCCTGTGGAAAAACACTGGAGTAACTCCATTCAGCTCTCTGATTAATGACACACTGAGAAAATGAGTGTTTCCACAAGATTCAAACCAGGGGCAGAAACTTTAAGACATGCACATTGAGCATAATTGTCATTTTTGACTTGATATCAAGGAATAAAAAAGGTAACTGCAACATTAATATCTCACAATTCTGACTTTATTCTTGCAATTCTGAGTATATATATCTTGCAATTTGTAGTTTGTTTCTTGCATTTACGATAAGAGAAGTATGAATTGTAAACAACAAACTCACAATTGCAAGGAAAAAAGTCAGAATTGTAAAATAAAAAGTCACAATTACCTTTTTTAATTTATTTTTAAAATTTTGTGGCAGAAACAAGCTTCCAAAAAATCATGCTTTGATAAGTCGAAATTTGTACTTTAAAAGTCATAATTCTGACATAATTAATAAATTATGACATCATTAATTAATAATGACATAATTAATTAATAATGACAAAGTCATAAGAGATTAAAAAAAGGCAAAATTATTTATAAGATACATAAAATATCATTATTATGAGATAAAGTCGAAATAACGAGATAAAAAGTTAAATTTAGGAGATAAAAGGCAAAAAAATACTATCATAATGTCAATTTTGCCTTTTAAAGTAAAATAATTCTATTTAGCATGTCATAATTCTGACTTAGTACAGTATGTCATAGTTTCGACTTTTTTTAATCTAATAATTCTGATTTAGTATGTCAATTAGTGTCGTAATTTTGACATTAAAATTCATATGACTTACTAAAACATGTTTTTTTCTCACATGGCATAAATGGGCTTCCAAAAAAAAAAAAAAAAGCATTGGTAGATCATTTAAAAATGAAATCAGCATTTTTGGTCTCGTTTACAGTAATCCATCTTGAAACAATATTCAAACCAGGGCAGAAATTAATATTTCCATTAAGTGGCAATATTTGCCCCTTGCAATTGATTTCCAGGGGTATTTTCCAGATCACTTTTAATAATTACTTTATTAAATGTGTTGTCTTTGATGCCAAATAAATGTAACCAATTACTTTAATTGAAATGCTTTAAGCTGTTATTAATACTAATAACTATATAAAATTATATATTTAAAAACAGGAACTCATTACAGAGCATGGCTGCAATATTATGTCAAAAACCATTAGTTGATTACTGCTCAAGATATTGTAATAATGATTATTAATGTAATTTAATAGAATACATATGTGTGAAACATTTTTGTGTTTGGGGAAACATCACATCATATTGAGTCTATGACGTTAGTCTAGTCTAGTGCAAGTTATGCAAAAAGAAAAAACCTGTTATAATCACTGAATGTATGAAATTAGCCTCTTATTTGCATCGTATATGCACTTTGTTGTTTATGATGAGAGAATTCAGGAATGTGCAGAATTCAGTCTTATCAAAACTCTGGTGTTTTCAGTGCTGACTCATCTAAACGTCTCTGATTGGCCATTGTGTTCATAAGCTCAACAGAGCTGTGTGTGATTGGTTAAAAGGCTCAATGCTGCAAAAACGCGTAAAAAGCAATCTGATGCAACAGGCAAAGATCGAATTGACACTTAATTTCATCATGATAGCCGTAAATGATTTAGTTTCATTGTGCAGGGCCCATTTATCTTGAATTTGTGAGGCATTTTTGATCATTTTGGCACCACAAGCTCCCGTTAATTTCTGACTCTGATTTAAACTCATCAGACGTTTTATGCCCGTCGGTCTCTTCATCTTTAACAGGCTGGACGTCCACGACACGACAGCCTTTCTGTCTCACAATTACTGATGAACAATCATTGCATGTTTCTGCCTCTCATCTCACAGAAACAATTTGCTTCTCGTTTGGGTGTAAATCTGTTTTTAAATATGATAAACTCTTCATTGAACACGACGCTGCCCACAGCAGGAGACGCCACAACAAATGCACTCACACACACTTACACACTGAATCAACACTGTGTGTGAACTGAACTGTGACAAAATGTGAATACATAATGTGACTGAGAGCTGTGAAATGATCATATAATGAAGTGTTTGGAATACATAATGTGAACTTGAATCAACACTGAACTGTGAATCAACATGAATACCTGAACATTCATCCACACTAGGCATCAACACTGTCCCTGAACTGATCTGAATCAAACACACTGTTACTGAAACTGAACTGCTGAATCAACATTAAACTGAAATGAACTGAACTTGAATCAACACTGAATCAACACTGACTGAACTAACTGAGTTTGAAGTTGAAATAAACTGAATCAACATTAAACTGAAATGAATCAACACTGAACTGACTGAATCAACACTGAACTGACTGAATCAACATTGAACTGAACTGAATCAACATTGAACTGACTGAATCAACACTGAACTGACTGAATCAACACTGAACTGACTGAATCAACACTGAACTGACTGAATCAAATGAACTGAAATGAATCAACACTGAACTGAACTGACTGAACTGACTGAATGAACTGAACTGCACTGAATCAAAACTGAACTGAATCAACATTAAACTGAATCAGCAAACTGAACTGAATCAACATGAACTGACTGAATCAACACTGAACTCAACACTGAATGAACTGAACTGACTGAATCAACATTGAACTGAACTGAATCAACATTAAACTGAATGAATCAACACTGAACTGACTGAATCAACACTGAACTGACTGAATCAACATTGAACTGAACTGAATCAACACTGAACTGACTGAATCAACACTGAACTGACTGAATCAACACTGAACTGAACTGAATCAACATTAAACTGAATGAATCAACACTGAACTGAACTGAACTGACCGAATCAACACTGAACTGACTGAATCAACACTGAAACTGAATCAACATAAACTGAACTGAATGAACTGAAATGAATCAACTGAACTGAACTGAATCAACTGAACTGAACTGAACTGAACACATTGAACTGACTGAATCAACACTGAACTGAATCAAAACTGAACTCTGAACACATTGAACTGACTGAATCAACACTGAACTGAACTGAATCAACATTAAACTGAAACTGAATCATTGAACTGAACTGAATCAACATTGAACTGAACTGAATCAACATTAAACTGAATGAATCAGCATTGAACTGAACTGAATCAACATTGAACTGACTGAATCAACACTGAACTGACTGAATCAACACTGAACTGACTGAATCAACATTAAACTGAAATGAATCAACACTGAACTGACTGAATCAACATTGAACTGAACTGAATCAACATTGAACTGACTGAATCAACATTGAACTGAACTGAATCAACATTGAACTGACTGAATCAACACTGAACTGACTGAATCAACATTGAACTGAAATGAATCAACACTGAACTGACTGAATCAACACTGAACTGAACTGAATCAACACTGAACTGACTGAATCAACACTGAACTGACTGAATCAACACTGAACTGAAATGAATCAACACTGAACTGACTGAATCAACACTGAACTGACTGAATCAACACTGAACTGACTGAATCAACACTGAACTGACTGAATCAACACTGAACTGACTGAATCAACACTGAACTGAACTGAATCAACACTGAACTGACTGAATCAACACTGAAACTCAAAACTGAATCAACTGACTGAATCAACACTGAATCAACATTGAACTGACTGAATCAACATGAAACTGACTGAATCAACACTGAACTGACTGATTCAATATTGAACTGAACTGAATCAACATTAAACTGAACTGAATCAACATTAAACTGAACTGAATCAATATTAAACTGACTGAATAAACATTAAACTGAACTGAATCAACACTGAACTGACTCAATCCACACTGAACTGAACTGAATCAACACTGAACTGACTGAATCAACATTAAACTGAACTGAATCAACATTAAACTGAACTGAATCAATATTAAACTGACTGACTGAATAAACATTAAACTGAATTAAACTGAACTGAATCAACATTAAACTGAACTGAATCAATATTAAACTGAACTGAATCAACACTGAACTGACTCAATCCACACTGAACTGAACTGAATCAACACTGAACTGACTGAATCAACATTAAACTGAACTGAATCAACATTAAACTGAACTGAATCAATATTAAACTGACTGAATAAACATTAAACTGAACTGAATCAACACTGAACTGACTGAATCAACATTAAACTGAACTGAATCAACACTGAACTGACTGAATCAACATTAAACTGAACTGAATCAACACTGAACTGACTGAATCCACATTAAACTGAACTGAATCAACACTGAACTGAACAACACTGAACTGACTGAATCCACACTGAACTGAACTGAATCAACATTAAACTGAACTGAATCAACATTAAACTGAACTGAATCAACATTAAACTGACTGAATCAACACTGAACTGAATTGATCTGAATAATGACTTGAATAATGATCTGAATAATTGTCTTCTGTAGAGCTGCTTACAGCTGAAACTGAATTAATGTCATAATTGATGAATTCCGCGCTACAAAAATAAATGTGACTTGACAAGCTTCACATTTAACCCTCCTATTTTTACTGTAAATTTCAGTTTGTTTTTATAAACTGAGGATCAAGTAGAAATGATTTTATAACGGCACGTATTCTGTCGATACACACATACTGAACCAGGATTATTCCTTTCAGAAACAAGGTCTTTAACAGTCTGTCTCTTTCTCTATTTCTCAGTCTAAACGTCTGCTCTAAGCAAGAGAAGCGTGAATCTGACATGCGGCAGTGACATTAATCCAGTTCTTTATCAAGCAGCCATCAGGAGCAGGAGAGCGACGGTCTGCGTCAGGAACTCCAGGGCAGATGAATCCAGCTCTCTCTCATCCGTACCTGAGCCTGAAGCCCTGAGACGCGTCTGACGAGGAACGACCGGGCAGCAGGGTTTAATTAACTCTCCAGAACAGCACTGACACCTCACAGCCCTCAGCACTGCAATGCAGAGAGAGAGCAGCTCAATACAGTGTCACTGTTCACACACACTTCACATATACAGCATCCAAAACAGTCACGGCTTCCATTCCCAGAGAATGCATCAACTGATCAAATACTGTATATACCTGCAATGCAATGTAGAAAAGTGTG